>NEWO01000936.1:132612-169831 GCA_003013225.1 Phalaenopsis aphrodite
TGTATATATATATATATATATATATATATATATATTTATAAGTAACGATAATAATTGTTGCATGAAATTAATCTTACAAGCCTTATTTTTTACTCTATAAATTGGAGCGCCTCACCAGTATACCTCCCATGCCTCCATGGTTTGAGCACTAGTTTTGCTTATCTTGCTTGCTCTTCTTTTAGTACTCCAAAAAATCCCAAGCCCTACGATGAAACCTAAACACATCCC
Organism: Phalaenopsis aphrodite; assembly: GCA_003013225.1. Lineage (NCBI taxonomy): Eukaryota > Viridiplantae > Streptophyta > Magnoliopsida > Asparagales > Orchidaceae > Phalaenopsis > Phalaenopsis aphrodite. The sequence continues at coordinate 132,841 of NEWO01000936.1, forward strand.
GATAAGCCACAAGTGGTCACCGACGCGTCTTCTATACTTACACCAAAAGTGTCGTGAAAGTGGTCGCTCGCCATATGCTGGAGCTGGGAAAGTTTGAGCTTGGCAACATCAAAGTCCAAGTTATAAAAAGAGCACGGATGATTAGCTTCATTATCTTCAATTTCAATGACATGTACTTGAGCTTCACGAATATTTGTAAACAGATATTTAAAATGATTTATATTCCACCAATTCAAAAATTGTTCGAGGCATTTCAATTTAAACCATGGCCTACAAAAGGCTGCACTCATATTGGAAGGCACAAGTGGAGCATCCCAGTTAGCTTCAATAGTATCAAGAAAGTTGGGGAAATGAAACCACAAATTTTGAAAGCGAAACAACATAGCATAGATAAATGTGATTGGCCAATAGAAAGAAGAAATGGAGAGTTGTTCGATTGAGAGCTGCTGAGATGTTCGATGTAAGTGACCAAGAATTATCGGACCAACTAAATGAAGAACCAGCAAACCCTATGTCAATAAGATTACAGTCTAGGATAATATCAATAAAATCCTCCATCGAACGAGTAGAAGAAACATAGCCACCACACCATTCAGAAGGAGATGAGATACAATTAAAATCACCTAAGATCACCAGAGAATTCTCTAATAAATTGCCACAACTAAAGCTGAGTGTACCTGCAACAGCTGACATAAAAAAATCAGCAAAAAGAGGTAAAATTCAAAAAAAAAAAAAATTTGAGTATAAATGAATTGCGAATGATCTGCTAAAATTTCAATGTTCATCTGATCTTTCCCTAAAAAGCCAAAGTTTTTTATAAACATTAGCATAAGCACAATTGAAACCCAAAATCGAAGTCGTTCTTTGAAAATGGTTGTTAGCAATCATAGGTTCAATAAGCAATCACAAAAATACATTACAACCAAGATAAATATTAGAGACACTCTTGGGACGCAACAACAATGCCCCTAATAATCCAATAAATGCTTTTAAACAGTAATGTGATTGTAACAGTGTTGGCGGATTGACGAGTTACGCTTACAGAAGTTATTGTGCTAATTTTATTATCCCGACTCTTTTTTCTGGAAACAACATGAAAACCTTCCACATCCTCAAACTGAGAATCAGAAATACAAATGACAAAAGCCACCAGCTCTAGTTCCCCTTCTTCCCTACAAACCAAAGAGGCAGCGGAGTGAAGAACATGGTGATGAACTAAATGAAGAAGAAGTTGAGAAAAGGAAACCCAAACAGGGACAGTAGAAGATCCCTCACTCTTATCAAAATAAGAAGTCCACTTCAGCAGCCTCATCTAGCAATTAGAAATGTAATAAGCACGACGCGCAAAAATCCGACTACAATCCATATAATTGTCAAGTTTAATCGAAATATATTGCTCATCTAATGAACTCACAAAGAAGTTGCCTACCAGCTTCAAATAGAACAACATGTAAGGATGTCATTGATGGGAGGACGACGAAAAGAAAATTTTACCAAACATAGTGAATGCGAAGGGAGCTGTTAGAGCATCAATCGTCTCGTCATCCATCAGCTAAGGTAGTTTTCCATTATGGGTCAAAGAACACATAGATAAGGATAAAGAGTTGGAAGGCTTGCCTGTTAGAAATGGCTTTCGTTGGAGGCGACATCGACCAACCGAATATATCGAGGAGCGTGAGTTCACCACAAGCCGAAACGGAGCCGAGGCCATCAAACAAAACTGATACGTCGGGAGCACCGCCCTGTAACTAAGAGTGGAGAGATCACGCAGCACCGAAGAAGGATGTCAAATCGCGCTAGAAACATCTACGAGGAAGCTAGCAGAAATGACGATTTAAAATTAGCATATTTATTTTTGAGGGTTTATTTGATTAAAACTAATTATAGTTCAATTTTAGGGTTTCGTTAAAATGTGTTATATTTGGATATTGATTTGGTTAATGATAATTTTTATTAAGTTAAATTTCAGTTTTAGGGATTAACTCAAGTAAGATTAACACGAACAAATAAATGTTTTATTTACAATTACTTTAAGAGAGCTATGTTGACCCGACAGACATGGCCACAGTGTACACGTTAGAATGGCATTTACTTACATTCCATGGAATTCATAAGCATTTTCAAATCTAACACTTACATTTTATGTTTTATATATATATATCATCAAATCTCTGATAGCACAATTTTTATTTTTAAATAGTGAAACACTTTTCATATAGATAGGGTGGCATATATGTAAAAATTACTTATTAGTTATGTATTTACATAAAATAGAGTGGTGTGGGTGTAAATCTTTTTAGATATAATGGAAAAAAAAATCAACGTTGAGACAAAATTGTATTATTCGAAATCCATGCCTTACATGCTGACGCCATTGTGGCAAGAATATTCGAAACTCATGGNACCCAAACAGGGACAGTAGAAGATCCCTCACTCTTATCAAAATAAGAAGTTCACTTCAGCAGTCTCATCTAGCAATTAGAAATGTAATAAGCACGACGCGCAAAAATCCGACTACAATCCATATAATTGTCAAGTTGAATCGAAATATATTGCTCATCTAATGAACTCACAAAGAAGTTGCCTACCAGCTTCAAGTAGAACAACATGTATGGATGTCATTGATGGGAGGACGACGAAAAGAAAATTTTACCAAACATAGTGAATGCGAAGGGAGCTGTTAGAGCATCAATCGTCTCGTCATCCATCAGCTAAGGTAGTTTTCCATCATGGGTCAAAGAACACAGAGATAAGGATAAAGAGTTGGAAGGCTTGCCTGTTAGAAATGGCTTTCGTTGGAGGCGACATCGACCAACCGAATATATCGAGGAGCGTGAGTTCACCACAAGCCGAAACGGAGCCGAGGCCATCAAACAAAACTGATACGTCGGGAGCACCGCCCTGTAACTAAGAGTGGAGAGATCACGCAGCACCGAAGAAGGATGTCAAATCGCGCTAGAAACATCTACGAGGAAGCTAGCAGAAATGACGATTTAAAATTAGCATATTTATTTTTGAGGGTTTATTTGATTAAAACTAATTATAGTTCAATTTTAGGGTTTCGTTAAAATGTGTTATATTTGGATATTGTTTTAGTTAATTATAATTTTTATTAAGTTAAATTTCAGTTTTAGGGATTAACTCAAGTAAGATTAACACGAACAAATAAATGTTTTATTTACAATTACTTTAAGAGAGCTATGTTGACCCGACAGACATGGCCACAGTGTACACGTTAGAATGGCATTTACTTACATTCCATGGAATTCATAAGCATTTTCAAATCTAACACTTACATTTTATGTTTTATATATATATATCATCAAATCTCTGATAGCACAATTTTTATTTTTAAATAGTGAAACACTTTTCATATAGATAGGGTGGCATATATGTAAAAATTACGTCTTAGATATGTATTTACATAAAATAGAGTGGTGTGGGTGTAAATCTTTTTAGATATAATGGAAAAAAAAAAAATCAACGTTGAGACAAAATTGTATTATCCGAAATCCATGCCTTACATGCTGACGCCATTGTGGCAAGAATATTCGAAACTCATGGGCATTTAATTCCACGTATATTCATCGAATATTCACTCATGGGCAATAAATTCCACGTATATTCATCGAATATTCGCCACATAAGATTGTCGGTGTTTTGTATCTGTCTTTTTTTTTTTTTGGTTAATTGCATTTCAGCCGCATTGCGGCGGCGCGCCGGCTTCCCAATTCTATTTATTTAGTTGCCTTGCTCCATCCAATTCTGTGTTGCCCACAATTTAAAAATAAATTAAATAATTGAAATCATTTACCAAAAAAAGTTAAAACATCAAGAGCACCCGAAAATGGATCCTAACTTTATTTCCTAATTTTTTTATATTCATAGAATTTTGTTTGTTATGTGTTAAATTCTAAATTTAGTTTCGAGTAACACGCCGCTAGAGATATTGCTGAGAGGACACACACAGAGAGAGAGAGAGAGAGAGAGAGAGAGAGAGAGAGAGAGAGAGAGAGAGAGTTGGAGAGTTGAGTGTGAGAGAAATATTTTGCTCTTTAGTTATGTTGTGACCGTCTATTCATAGAGAAACATATATGATAACTATACAAATAACCGAATCTCGTGAAATGAAAATTACATTATGATACAAAGAAAATATGAGATCTCCTGGTCACTCGAAATTCTGGATCGAACAATCAAATCGATTGGATAAATTCCGCCGAGAGATCCAATCGATCGATGAAAGTTTTTTTATCACTCAATCGCATCATCTTGCCTGATGGGTCCGCCAGTCACTAGAATTGTCGATCTTCAGGTATGTTGGTCGATCTATTCGGGCTGGTTAGTCTGTTATCTGTGAATATTCACACTTTGGTTCATAATTTTGATCATCTGGGTTTTTGTCTTTGTTTGTCCAATCTCTTTGAGATTAGCACTCACATTTTTCCCCTATACAATCTAGTTATTTGGTTTTTATGGTCCTTGATGGTGACAACTACGACAATAACAGAAAAATTATTAAAAACAACAGATGACACAATAATTAAGAAAATTAGTTTAATAATCAATTCTCCATTATTTCCCATGCCTAGTGAATTCTATAGAAAAGGTTCTATGCTTTAGTCATTTCTTTCGTCTTTCTCTGATCCTTTAAGGGACAATGTCTCCGACGATGCAAGTAAGAAAGATGTTGACGTTCTCCTGCTCACGACTTCCTGCTCCGACCACAATTGGAAAGAAGAAAAAGAAAGTTATAAAAAAAAGAAATGAATGACACTTAAACTTGAGTTAGTTAACCAGGTTACGTTTTCGGAAGGTCTTAGTGGTGACATGTTGAAGAAATCACTCAATGTTGACTCACCCGACCACCCGCAATTACGTGTATTTTTAATCTCCAAAATATTGCAAAAAACTTGACCTAAATTATATTCAACAGCTAGTGTTAATAAATGAAATGATATGAAAAATAAATAATAAAACTTGACACTATAGGTATTACACAAATATCTGTATTGTTTCAATTACTATAGAATTATTTTTAAAAATCCCAATATCAATCCCACGAGGATAGTTTAACTATTTAAACTGGCATGTTAAACTCAAACGTAAATTCTATTTAAATTGCTGATTTAAATAAAAACGAAATGATAACAACTGTTAAGACTACATTAAAACAGATAGAAAAACCTTTATTTAACAGTTTAATAACTGTAATTCTAAAGAGTTTGAATTAATGTAAAGATCTTTTCCCTTGCAATGAGATATTAATCTATGTATGATTTGCATGACTATATGATGATGTATTGTGACAAATAGGAGCTTTTCTATTCTTTACCTCCTCCCGTTGCTAGCAAAGAACATTGGATAATTTAGAGTTTTTCACCAGCTTGTGTATTAATAATGAGTAGATTTTAGCTTCTCACCTCCAGATTACTCACTGTGTCCTCTCTATAGGACCTACTAGGGACATTTACGATCCAAAATCTAAACCAAATTTGAAAATGAATCTAGTCTGTCACCCTAGAAACATCAATTTTGCGCCCATCCAAACTTATTTCCCTATCTATTTGCATTCCCAGAATGAAGTGTGACACTCACAAGTTGGATAAAATCATAGGCCTCCTGGGTCTTTATGTTTCTCAATGAATTTTAAACTCTCAAGTGACCAATTTATAAAGTCAATGAAGAATCGGCGAAAATGTCATCACAATTTTTAAAAGTAATTAGAAACCTTTAAATCATTCTCATCCCACAAGATTAATTCCTAAGTGCAATGAGAAAGAAAGGGAACTACTAAGAATTCATGGAGAATAAATCAAAAACACCACATTTGCATTGAAATTCAAGCCTTAGAAACAAAAAATTAAACACAAATACAAAGTACCTTATGTCTTCTCCCCAACACAAATTTTGGAGCCTCCTTGAAGAATCTTCAAACTCTTACTCTACAACACAGGGCACACTAAAACATATACTTAAACACAAAAGTGGGACTTCTTAAATCCTTCAAATGCTACCAAAAAGTGATCTATTTCATCCAAATTTTGTCCATTTTAATAGATCTTTAAAAATAACCAAGGGTTGCTTCAAACACCCCTTCATGATTCCGCCAAATTCAATGGATCTTATAGAAGGGAAGTTGTTGGTGTTATAACGCTAGTCTGAGCGCTATGGCGCACTCTGCTCACGTACATGGCACTATAGCACCAAGGGGCAACACTATGGCACCGCACAATTTGTACCATTTTTGCTCATTTTTCTTGATTTTCTCCAAATGTTCATTCTGTGTACCTGAAACTAGAAAACATACAAAATACTTTCCTTTAAAGTGCAATATCACTAAAAATATGCATAAAACGATCATAAAATATTCACTAAAAATAATAATTTTAAGGTGGATCATTGACCCCAGCCAGAAAAATATTACTTTTGGCCCTAGCATGGAAGTGATTGATGTGGAAAGCCAGCGAGTCGCACCGCCTGCCAAAATAGCCGAGGGTAATTAAGGGATATCAAATAAAATGATGGACGTTGATTATTCCCCACCTCCTTCACAGAAAAAGTATAGAGGTCATCCAACTCAAAGAATAGATTATTTCACCATCACTCTTTCTGAAGTGAATAGACTTCTGGTATGTAAATTTTTCTCAATTTAGATAATCATTAGTAATTCTTAGACATTAATCTCAATGAAGATGATCCAACCTCTCAAAAGACTCATAGTGATGTGGGGCCATTGAAGAACATCTTTATTGATTATGTTCAGATCTTGGCTCTACACTTCTACACTTGAACGAATAGTTGATTCACAGGTTATTTTGCTCCAACACTAGGCTTTGAATGGCATTCAAGATTTAAGATTTAGTTATTTAAATAATCAAACATGTCTTTAGAAGTGACAGACCCTTCAAAAAGATAAAATTAGAGCTTAAAATTGGGTTCAATTATTTAAATTACGAAATTTCTAATAGTTGTACCAGACTGTGATTAAAAACAACAAATCATTTCTTCATCTTATATGAAGATTAGAAAAGTTTTAATTTAAATATAGGGTCTTAAACTTCCTATAAGTGTGAGCCTCTATATCTAATTTTAACTTAAGCAACTGAGGTTACTCAAGAAAGCTCTCGATTAAGACTGGGGTTTTATCTCAATGAAATTTCAAGGTTTGTATAATCCCAAAAGGGAAGGGTGATGATCGCTCGTTGTTTGTTTGCCCTTGTCTGGTTTTGGGCATTGTCATCATCGTTGTCATTGTCAATATTGTGGAGTCACTAGCTTGTATTCCATCGAATACCACATTCTCTCCGAAGAACTCTCCCACTAATTGTATGGATGATCTGAATAGGGAGGAGATCGAAGGGCTAAGGCTTAGAATGACTAGGACATACAAAAAAAACCTTTGAGGAAGCTTTCATAAAGTGAACTTTGCATAGATAGCTCTAAAGTGTACTGGTTTAAGACACCTAAGAGGCATACTCACGAAGAAGACCTAACCAAAGCAAACCCATGACAAAAGATTCAGGTTATTGCACCTATTTATGGCTTCTTATTAGGGCAAGGCACTATAGTTAATTACTTTTTAAGAAATCCAACAATTGCTTAAGAAAAATCATGATTAAGTTTGTGACTCATCTTTAGAAAGTTCAAATGTCATTATTTTAAAAGGAGCGTCAAGATCTTATCCTTAGGGTAGTGGATTCATAAAGGCTTTGAAGAATCCCGTCAAGTTTGTGAACTATCATATGGTTTTATTTTGTTGTAAATAGTTTAGTTGAGGTTCACCCTTTTACTATGGGTTTTGAATGTCTGTCCCTACAAAACAGAGTTAGAACACCATAATAACATGTAAAGAAAATCTAAGGTAGAGTCCACCTTTTGTCATTAGCAGCCTGCCAAATAGAGTTAGCGTAAAATATTTTTTATTTGATTGGCTTGTTCTCTTTTTTATTTTAAACAACCCAGTTAAGATGCCCATCGCTTTTTATCATCTTGTGATTATCAAATTCCCTGATCTACTTACTCTAAGAGGTGGTCAAACCTATCCTGATTGGAAGATATCTGTTGATACACCAAAAATATATGCATTTTTAGACCCATATTTTATACCTATTTTTTGTGATATTGCACTTTAATGGAAGGTATTTTGATGTTTTCTAGCAGGTTGTTGTTTTTTAAGGCTTAAAGAAAAAAGGATGAAATTTGGAGTCAAAATGATGTTTTTGAAGAAATGATCAGCATCGGCAACGACGGGGTCAGCGCTGACGGCGCAGAACAATTTAACGTTGGAGATTTTTACTCAGCACCGACGGCGCTAGACCAGGGCCGACGGTGCCAAAGGGGGTTCAGACCCCATTTCTAAAAGTTTTGATGTATTTGGATGACTTTTTGAAGAGTTTTGGGAGGCACCTCTTGGAGAACCGACCTTGGGCTCTACTTGGGGCCGAATTTCATCAGAAAATTCACTCCTCTGCATTTTTCACTCTTCTACGTTCATTTCTCACTCCACATCATTCCATTCCACTATCATGTTGGAGTTAATTAGTGATTTTGCTTTCATAGTTTAGAATTTTTGTGTTGATATTTAGTGCGAAACTTTCCGTAAGAGTGTTGGAGAAGGAGAAAAGTGAGAGAGTTTTTATTCCTGCATTTCTAAATAAAGGCTACAAAAGATTTGCTTTGAGAAAGAGTTCCAGATAACTTTGTTTGTTTATATAGTGTTGAATGAAATTTATTTTATATATGAAATTTGTGTTTTGTAGTATCTTTCTCATGAAATCTGAGTAGTTACCTCTATCTTTCCCCCTACTCTGAGATATGGTGAAATGAAGAGATAAAATGAATGTGCTATAATTAAAATATAAAATAAATTGTGATGATTTTTTAACTCTGAACTTAATTTACATTTCAGTTTGGCCAATTGATTTGTTAAACTATGTCGTGAAACACATGATCCGGGAAATGGAGTACGAGTTCTACAACAGAGTGAGGAACACATTTGATTCCATGAAGGAGAAATTCGTTCATGAAATTAAATGTAAATAAATAGGGAAACATTCAATGTTGGGTGTAAAATTGGAGAATCTTTAGGGTGACAGACTAAAATCCCCAATTTAGTCTTAGTGTTTAAAAACTAAAGCGAGAGTTAGCCTTCAGGTGAAGGGAAGTGGGAGCTCTAGAATGGGAGTCAGTATCCTCTTAGCCTAGCCACGGATTTAGGGACTAAACCTAAGATTAGCCAATAAGCACTGTATCAGGGTAGATAATTAAAATTGCTCCTATTTGGCACAATACAAATTAAAAATATTTATATCATCTCATTTCATCAGAATTTCATTGTAGTGGGAAGGATGCTTTTTTACATAAGAAATCTTCATTATCTAAACATAGTTCTTAGCTTAGTATTTAATATTTAAATGTTGCATTTCCGTTTTTGCTAATAGTTAAATAATTTAGTTTGGTTAATATCCCAACATTTGAAATTAGTGACAGTGATTTCGCTTGATTTTTTGTAAATTTCCTGTTAAAATTTATCATTGCTAACTTACACCTTCCCTGTGGGATCGATATTTGGGGCTTAAATAGAAAGTACATTATTACTTGATAACGATACATATACTTGCGTAGAATCCCATTATTCATTGCTTATAATTTATTTATATATTACACTACTTGCTTTTCATATCAAGATCTAAATTTTGGCGCTGTAGTGGTGTCAACTTCATAAATCCTTACATAAAAAAAATTCGAGATCAAGGTTTTGGTGTCGTTCCCGGGGAAGGCAACGGTTAAATTTAATTAAATTAAATAGTTTTGATAAATTAGGAGATTTAAATAATATATATGTACAAATTTATAACAAACATAAAAAAATATAATATAAAAAATATACAAAAAAGAAGAGAGAAGTTTATTTAAGAGTTTATTTCTTCTAAAAAAATTTTACCTTGCTTGCTTTATTTATTTATGCAAAATATTGGATTTGAAGCTTCAATACCTTATGATTCAGAATTAGAACGTACTATTAAAAAAATTCAAAAACAACAAAAAGAAATTAAAAATTTGAAAGGAATGGCGAATAATATAGAAAACAATAAATGAAAATTGACAAAGACCTTTAAAAGATTATGCAAATCCGACAGCATATGAACTTCATTTAACTATTCAAAATCTTGATGTTGTTGCTAATTCATTTGAGCTTAAACCTGCTATTATCCAAATGGTACAAAATAATCAGTTTGGAGGATCACGTACTAAAGATCCTAACTTACATCTTGCTAGTTTTCTTGAAATTTATGCTACATTTAAATATGATAGAGTGTCTAATGATGTTGTTAGGCTTAGACTTTTTCCTTTTTCATTAAGGGATAAAGCCAAGGCTTGGTTAAATTCCGTAGCACTGGGATCTATTAGAACTTGAGGAGAACTATCACAAAAAATTCTTGGCTAAATATTTTCCGATCTCAAAAACAGCTAAGCTTAGAAATGATATTATATCTTTTTGTCAGTTTGAAGGGGAATCAATATATAAAGCCTGAGAAAGACTTGAGGATCTTCTTAGAAAATGTTCACATCAAGCTTTGCCAGATTGGTTAATAATTCAAACCTTTTACAATGGAATGGTAGAATCATTAAAATCTACTATAGATGCTGCTGCGGGTGGATCATTAATGTCAAAACCTTTAGATAAAGCATATTCTTTAATTGAAGAAATGGCTACTAACAATTTTCAATGGCCCTCTGAAAGGGTAAATCCTAAGAGAGTAGCCAGTATTCATGATTCTGATGCAATTTCTATTTTGGCATCTCAAATTGCTTCTATTTCTAAAAAGATTGATCAAATAGGAGTGAAATATTCTCAAATACCCCCAGTATTAGAGGAAAATTCACTAGGACAGATTATTGATACTCAACAATCTTATGAAACTTTAAACGCTATAAATAATCAAAATAACAATCCCTTTTCTAATTATTTTAACCATGTATGGAAAAATCACCCTAATTTTATTTAGAATAATTATAAAAATTCGGTGAATCCATCTGGAAATCTGAAGAATCAAGGAAATCCTAATTTTCAATCTTATTATCCTCCATGATTTAACTTTAATCCTAACCCACAAGTTAAGGAAAAATAAGTTGATAATGGAAGAAGTAATGTTGAATATGGGAAATCAAACACAGAATCAAGGGGCTGATATTATAAATATTGAAAATCAATTAGGACAATTTGCGACTGCACTTAGTAATAGACCTTCTAGAATTCTTCCGAGTAATGTTAAAGTTAATCCAAAAGATCAAAATAAAGAGCAAATTAAAGCTATTCAATTATGAAGTGGAAAAGAAATTGAAACAAGGGTCCAAAGAGAAACTGAAGTTGATGAAGAGTAGGAAGAAATGGAAAATGATCAACAGGAAAATGAACAAACACAGGTTCTTGTAGAAAAACCATTACCTCTATTTCCTCAAAGATTGAAGCAAAAGAAGAAAGATACACACTTTAAAAAAATTTTGGAAATCATTAAAAAGTTAACGATAAATATTCCTTTTGTTGATGCTTTGGAAAAAATGCCAAGTTATGCAAAATTTATGAAGGATTTACTAAATAAGAAAAGGCTGTTTACAGATCATGAGACTGTTGCACTCAATGAAGAGTGTAGTGCTATTATCTAGAAAAAAGTTCCTGAAAAATTAAAAGATTCTGGTAGCTTTACTATACCTTGTGCAATTGGTGAAAAGTTTTATGAAAAGACTTTATGTGATTTAGGAGCGAGTATCAATCTAATGCCCTTATCGATCTTTAAATGTTCAGATTTGGGAGAAATTTCCCCTACTACTGTAACTCTTCAGTTTGTTGACCGATCAATAACTTATCCAAAGGAGTTATAGAGAATGTACTAGTCAAAGTGGATAAATTTATTTTCCCTGTAGACTTTATAGTGTTGGATATGGAGAAAGATAAAGAGATTCCTATTTTTTTAGGGAGGTCATTTCTTGCAACAGGAAGAGTTGTAATAGATGTAAAAAAAAGAGAATTAATAATGAGAGTTAATGATCAAGAAGTAAAATTTAATATAGCAAAAACTATAAAATATCCTATAATAGAAAAAGATAATGAATGTTTCAGGATGGAAGTAGCTGAGTATTTAAGTAATGAACAGTTTAAGAAAGAATTCAAAGATAAATTTAAGCAAGAAGAAATTTTTGAAAATGAAGATGAAGTTAAAAAATATTTGGATTATATTCAGGGTAAATTTGAAATGTTAGACTTGTTGGAAAATGAAAGTAAAAATCTTATTCCTTTAAGTATTAAACCACATAAACTTGAATTAAAAATATTAGCTCCACATTTAAAGTATGCATTTTTAGGAGAATCATCTACATTATCTGTTATTATGTCTTCCAAGTTAATTGAAATTCAGGAAGAAAAGTTAATAGAAATGTTGAAAAAGTATAAAAAGGTTTTTGGATGGACTTTAGCAGATATTAAAGGAATAAGTGCTTCAATTTGTATGCACGGAATTTTAATAGATGAACAATATGAACCTAAAGCTGATCCTCAGAGAATATTAAACCTGATAATGAAAGAAGTTGTTGAAAAGAGATTTTAAAATGATTAGATGCTCGAATTATATATCTTATTTCATATAGTATTTGGGTAAGCCCAATTCACTGTGTTCTGAAGAAAGGAGGATCGACTGTTGAAGAAAATGAGAAAAATAAATTAATGCCAATAAGATAAGCAACTGGTTGGCGAATTTGCATTAACTATAGAAAATTAAATATGGAAACCAGAAAAGATCACTTTTCTTTACCCTTTCTAGACCAAATGTTGGATAGATTGGCAGGGAATAAATATTATTGTTTTCTATATGGATATACCGATTATCACCAAATTCTAATTGCTCTAGAGGATCAAGAGAAAACAACATTTACAAGACCATATGGAACATTTGCTTTTCGTAGAATGTCTTTTGGACTATGCAATGCACCTGCAACATTTCAAAGATGTATGATGTCAATTTTTAGTAATTTTATAGAACATGGAATGGAAGTATTTATGAACAATTTTTCTGTATTGGAACTTCATTTGAATTATGCCTTAATAATTTAGAAAAATTTCTAGAAGTATGTGAACAAGTCAATTTAGTATTAAATTAGGAAAAATGTCAATTTATGGTTGCAGGAGGTTGTAGGAGGTATTGTACTTGGGCATAAAATTTTTTATAAAGGCATGGAAGTAGATCCTGCAAAAATCTAAGTTATAGAAAAATTACCACCACCTACTAGTGTTAAAGGAGTGAGAAGTTCTCTAGGACAAGCTGGTATATACAGGCGCTACATAAAAAAATTTTCAAAAATAACTAGGCCTTTATGCCAACTTTTAGAAAAAGATACGAAATTTGATTTTAATGAAGAATGCATAAAAGCATTTGAATTATTAAAGAAAGAATTAGTCACTGCACCTATAATAGTACCACCTAACTGGGAAAAACCATTTGAAATAGTGTGTGATGCTAGTGATTATGCTATTGAGATTGTATTAGGATAAAGGCATGACAAAGTTTTTAAAGTTATATATTATGCTAGCAAGACTCTAAATGAGGCTCAAATTAATTATATTACTACAGAAAGGGAGTTATTAGCTATTGTTTATTCCTTTGATAAATTTAAACCTTATTTAATTGGAACTAAATGTATAGTGCATACAGATCATTATGCTATTAAATATTTGATGCAAAAGATGAATGTTAAATCAAGATTAATTAGATGGATACTTCTATTGCAAGAGTTTGACTTTACCGTAATTGGTAGAAAGGGAATTGATAATCAAATAAATGATCATTTGTTTAGAATAGAAATCAAAATATTAACTAATTTTGCAAATGAAATTTTAGAGAATTTTCTTGATGAACAATTATATAATATTGATGAAATGGATGTACCGTGGTATGCTAACATAGTGAATTATATTGGAAGTGATATTCTACCACTTAATATAAAAAATCCACAATTAAAGAAGTTTATATATGATTCAGAAGACTATTTTTGAGATGACCCATATTTATATAAATAATGTAAAGATCTAATTATTAGAAGATGTGTGCCTTATAAAAAAACTCAACAGATAATTGAAAGATGTCATGATTCTGAATTTGGAGGACATTTCGGAAAAAAATGGAACTGCATAAAAAATTTTACAAGCTGGATTTTATTGGCCTACTATTTTTAAAGATGTTAGTGAATATATTAAAACGTGCAATAGATGTCAATGCATCAGAAATATATCTAAAAAAAATTAAATACCTCTAAACTACACATTGGAAGTTGAAATTTTTGATGTGTGGGGATTAGATTTTATGGGACCATTTATACCTTAATTTGGAAACATATATATATTACTTGTTGTTGATTATATGTCCAAATGGATTGAAGCTATTGTTGTATCTAGATGTGATGCTTGGAGTGTTTCTAAATTTTTAATTAAGCATATTTTTACAAGATATAAAATGCTGAGAATAATTATTACTGATGGAGGATCTCATTTCAGGAATAAGAGAATTAAAAAATTAATTAAGAAATATGATATTATGCATAGATTCTCTACTGCTTATCATCCCCAGACTAGTGGTCTAGCAGAGATATCAAATCGTGAAATTAAACATATTTTAGAAAAGGCTGTAAATCTTTATAAATTAGATTGGTCTGCTAGACTTGACACAACATTATGGGCATATATCACTGCTTATAAGACTCCTATAGGAATGTCTCCATACAGACTGATATTTGGAAAAACATGTCACTTACCTGTAGAATTAGAGCATAAAGAATTTTGGGCTATTAAGGAATTTAATTTTAATCTAAAAGATGCTGGTGAGAAAAGACTATTGCAACTCGATGAACTTGAGGAGATTAGAAATGAAGCATATGATAATGTAAAAATCTATAAAGAGAAAATAAAAATATGGCATGATAGGAAGAGTATTCAGAAGAAATTTGAACCTGGACAAGAAGTTCTATTATATAAAACAAGAATGAGATTGTTTTCAGGAAAACTAAAATCCAGATGGTTAGGGCCATTTAAAGTAATTAAAGTCTATCATTATGGAACTGTTGTGATTAAAGATCCTAACACTAGAAAGATATTTAAAGTTAATGGGCATTGTTTGAAACTATATTATGAAGGGCACATACTTCAATTTAAAGAAGTTTTAATCTTAAGTCAACCCAACTAAACAAATGGTATGTCAAGCTAACGACAATAAACCAAGCACTTCATGGGAGGCAACCCATACTTATATGTTTATTTATTACTATTTACTTTGTTAAGTGTATTATATATTAGTTGATAATAATCCTACATAATTACATTTATTATAAATTAAGTCTAATATTGGTACTGAAAGAAAATTTGAGATTTAATTGAACGAAAAATGAAAAAATTGCAAAAATTTGGCCACTGGCGCAGACGGCGCCAAAATGGGCGCCGACGACTCCCAAGAAAATTGATCTCAATCCGGCGGCGTTGAGGACGGTTGGAGGGTTCCTGTGACTTTTGGTGGACTTTGGCGGGATTTCGCTCCATAATAACCACCATGAGGTGTTTTAAAAGTCTAAAAAACGTCCTAAGATGCCTAGAAACTTCCTATTTTCAGATTTCATGGCTTCCAATTCCAGAAATACTTTGAGGTATGGAGTTTTTAATAGAAGAAAGTTTATTAGTTTTGATGTGTATAGATTACATGATAAAATTATTATGAAGAAGAGATTGACCAAGGAAAGAGCATTTGTTAATCATGGGTTGATCAATCCAAGTGCTCTAGTTGACAAGATCATTTTGTAAAGGCAATGGGAAGTTCTGTGTTACATTATCGCTGCGGTTATTATACCTGTAGTGAAGGAGTTCTATGCAAATCTACATGGAATTACCCAAGGAGTTGTCTTCATTCGACGTAAGGCTGTACCATTTACTCCTACGAGTATTAATGAATTGTATATGATAGAAAATGTTCCAATCTGTCATTATGCAAATTTCATTCCTACACGAGATTTGATGCAAGATATTTATATTTTTTGACGGATGAAAGTGCTATGTGGGAAGTATGAGATGAAGTATACATTAGTTTTCCTACTTCATCACTTAATCCAATTTCAAAACAATTGCATTTCTTTATTTGTGCAAAATTACTCCCTACTATAAAGATCAGTAGAGTGATGAAGGAGAGTGCTATTTTAAACTACTACATTCAAATTGGAGAAACCTATTGATAAAAAATTCAATTATATTTAAATTTGTGATGGGAATCATTATGAATGGGCCAATTTATGGACTTGGGCATCCTACAACAATTTTTCTGATTTGCAGTCAATCTCAAGTGCCATATGAAAGTTGGGAAAAAGGTTTACTACCATGGAAGCCTATGATTCCTATTGATGATCAGTATGTTGGTAATGGAAATGAAGCACTAAATGCTATTATAGATCATTCTTCACATGCTTCATCTCCATTAATGCCACCAACAGTTGGAAGTTCGCTTGCTTTAGAAAAGAAAATGAAGAAAATTGAAAGAGAACTTCAGCTTATTATGAATGTAATGGGAGATCTCAAGTACCTTTTTAATCACCTAGATTGGAGAATGAAAGAGAATTTGGATCACACTAGAACTTTTGAAGCAGGATTAGTTTGGATGTTTAAAGAAAATGGGTGGATTGAAGAAAATTCAACAGATCAATTCCCGTACCAATCCTTCTACAACCTATATGTTCATTACCAATCTATGGCAGATATTAGAGGTGGTGATAGCACTGAAGATGAAGCTGAATGATTGAAGATTGTGAATTCTCTACTTGTTTAAAAATGTTTACGTGTTTAGTGTAATTGTTTGGATTTGATTAGGCTTGATCTGGTTTATTCTGAACTTTGGTTATATGTATAGTTTTGTGTCAGCGTTTAGTGTTGTGGCTTGATTTCAACACTGATTTATAATTAGCTTACCTCATAGGTGTGAATTTGTGATTTGTGAAACGTGTTTGTAAAAAGTGTATTTTCATATATAAAAGTTAGTTTGTTGTTGTTTGTGAAACATGTATTTATGAATTTAGAAAAAAATTGTGTTTAAAAATACTTAAAAAAAACTTTGGAGGAAAATGAAAGGAAATTGAAAATTTCAAAAATCAAAATAGTGAATTTTGGTCCTTCGATGCTGACAGCGCTGACATTGGCGCCGACGGCGGACCCGAGAGCGGAAAATTAACCCTTTAATTCGTGATTTTCACTGTAAACCTCCATTTTTACCCCATAAGTCACCTTCAACCTTCGGTTTTGCACCTAGAGCTTGATTTTGGGCAAATTTGAGGCAATTTAGTTGCAAAGGAACTTCAGATTTTATCTTCTCTAGGTAAGAGCTACATTTTAAAGTAAAAAATTTTTTTCGACCACAGATTTTTCTTACATTAACTAGATCTGAAACTTTGAAATTTTTTTTGAGAAATGTTGAGAAAATGCTTTTGTGAAGAACTCTTACTTAGTGGATTTAAGTTTAAAGTAGTTTACATTTTGATTTTTGGAATTTTTGGGATTTAATCGAAATTTTTCAATTTTTGGTAGATTTCTTATGGCACCTAGATCGAGCAAAAGAAAAGTAGAATATGATGAGCAAAGATTTGTTAGCTTTAGATCCAGTGCTCAATTTCATAGTTTGTAAAAAAATAAAAAAGTAATTCAGGACCGAGGAGAAGTTGAATGATTGATTATCGCTCAGCAATGGGAAAAATTATGTTATTTTACTGCCGATGCGATAGCTGGGATTGTAATGGATATTTATGCCAACCTTCCTGATGCTTCTGATGATTTTGTTTTTGTTCGAGGAAAAATAGTGGAGTTTACTCTAATAAAATTTAATGAGTTTGGTCAGTTAGAAGATGTGTATAGATGTCAGTATCATTTTTTTTCTTCTACAGATCATGCTTTAGAAGAAGTTATTTCTTTTCTGACAAGTGAAAAAGGGGCTTGGAAAATAGAAAATGGAGTTAAAGTTAACTTTCCTCTTTCTATGTTAAATGTAGTATCTAAAGCCTGACACTATTTTATTTCTGGGAGGATGATTCCAACAAATCATCATAGTGAAGTGACCAAGGATAGAGCCATCCTGAACTACTGTATTCAGCAAGTGATGGATATAAATGTAGTCTCTATCATTTATATGAACACTAGATCTATTGCTCTGGGAGAGACTACTGGTGGATTGGCGCACCCTACACTTATTTACAGATTTTGTGAGCATGCAGGAGTTGATTTCAGACATAATGAGGAGAGGATTGAGCATCAGAGACCAATTGGGCCTACCAACATCAAGACTTATGAGTCTCATGTTGATTAGAGATCTGGAAGACAAGCCAAGGATAATCCTTCTACTTCTAGAATCCCTAGTGGGCCTACTTCAAGTGACCCCAGCAACAAGGATTTGTTGGACCGGAAGATGATTCAACTGGGAGATATTTTGAGGATGGATCATAGAATGCAAAATATGGAGGCCATAAATGCTCACACTGATGATCTGATTTGTCAGAAATTTGAGTATGATGATGATTTAGTGAGATATCTGAGGGGTGACCATACAGTTTGGTTCCCTATTCACCCTACTTATACTCCATATAAGCACCTGAAGTTAGATGTCGATGATGAGGAAGATGATGACTGGTGATCTTTTTGTTTGTTTGTTTGTTTGTTTGTATGTGTTTTTATTGTGTGATTGTATTGTTTATGTTATGTTATTGTTGAGATTCTGTTATTATGTTTTGTGAAACTGTAATGTGAAAAACTATTTTTATTTCTAGAATTTAGTTTAGTTCTGTTGTTATTTTTAGCACTTTGTTATGTCTTGTGATTAGTTATTTCTCAAAAAATTTTATATGTATTATGTGCAATTTAATGTTTTTAGCCTTGTAGTTTTCATATTAGCACCAGCAACATTTCAAAATTTATGTTCAAAAATTAGAATCTCCAACATGTATGAATTTGTTTTTGTGTATTTAATGCTTTCTTTTACCCTTCATTTTTAAAGTTCTTCATGTAAAAATCTTTTAAAAAAAATTATGTTTGGGGGGGGGGAGAAGAAATATCATTATTAGAAAAGTAATTAATTTTATTTGTCCTCACTTAACTATATTTTCAAAATTTTAAATTTAACATGATCATTGGTATTAGGAGTTAACTTTAGAAAACTATATTTATGTTTCTAACTATATAGTAAATTTAAGTAAAAATTTTCAATAATAAAGGTTAATTCTAGGGGCTAAGATATTTGGTAAAAGAGAATAACACTATATTTTTCTATTTTTAGTAAAAGAAATTTGTATTTTTGAAGTATTAAAATTCTTAAAAAGGTTCATGTTAAAAGAAAAGAATTAAACTTTATGAAATTTTTAAGTTAATATAAATTTGTTAGGTGAAGAAATGTAAAAAGTTTTTAACTTTAAGAAGATGATAGTGAAGTTCAAAATCATTAAAGGCTATTCAGATATAGTAATTCTCAGAAAAAGAAAAGAAAAGAAAATTAAAAAAGAAAAAAAAGAAAAAAAAATAAAAGAAAAAGAAAAAGAGAAAGAAAAGATGTGAAGAGAAGCTTGAGGAGATGACTAATTAAAAATTGGCTTCACTTGAATCAACTTAAGGAAAAAGACTTAGACACATTTTCTAAACTTTATAGTTGAATGTTAACTAAATTATTAAAAAAAGTTTAATAAGGTTCTTTTTCATATGAATTTCGTATGTGACTTTAATATAACAAATTGCAATTTTTTTTGAAAAAAATAGAGAATCAGAAACCTTAGACTTAATTACTGAATATCCTTACACTTTTAGTATTAACTCGAGTTGTTTTGAATTTTTCTTAAGTTAAAACTATTTTATTTAAAAAATTAAAACATGGAAGTCTAAAAGTTAAATTCTTTACCATAAGTCATATTTTTTTATGTAGTAGAGAAATTACTTCAGGACAAGTAATATGTAAGTTCGGGGGATTTTGATACACCAAAAATGTATGCATTTTTAGACCGATATTTTATACCTATTTTTTATGATATTGCACTTTTATGGAAGGTATTTTAATGTTTTCTTGCAGGTTGTTGATTTTTAGGGCTTAAAACAAAAAGGAAGCAAAGAGGATAAAATTTGGAATCAAAATGACGTTTTTGAAGAAATGCACAGCGCCGGTAGCGCCGACGGCACAGAATAATTTAACGCTGAAGATTTTTACTCAGTGCCGACAACGCCAAAGGCGGTTCAGACCCTGTTTCTAGAAGGTTTAATGTATTTGGACAACTTTTTGAAGAGTTTTTGGAGGCACCTCTTGGAGAACCGACCTTAAGCTCTATTTGGGGATGAATTTCATCAGAAAATTTGCTCCTCTATGTTCATTTTTCGCTCCACATCATTCCATTCAACTACCATATTTGAGTCAATTAGTGATTTTGCTTTCATAGTTTAGAGTTTTTGTGGTGAGATTTAGTGTGAAACTTTCCATAAGAGTGTTGGAGAAGGAGAAAAGTGAGAGAGTTCTTCTTCCTGCATTTCGAAGAAAAGACTACAAAAGATTTACTTTGAGAAAGAGTTACAAATCAGTTTGTTTGTTTATTTAGTGTTATATGAACTTTATTTTATATATGAAATTTGTGTTTTGTTGTATCTTTCTCATGAAGTCAGAGTAATTACCTCTATCTTTCCCCCTACTCTGAGATATGGTGAAATGAAGAGATAAAATGAATGTGCCATAATTAAAATATAATATAAATTGTGATGATTTTTCAACTCCGAACTTAATTTACCATTAAGTCTGGTCAATTGATTTGTTAAAATATTTTGTGAAACATATAATCCGGGAAATGGAGTATGAGTTCTACAACAGATTGAGGATCACAATTGATTTCATGAAGGAGAAATTCATTCATGAAATTAAGTGCAAATAAATAAAGAAATATTCTTTGTTGGGTGTAAAGTTGGAGAATATTTAGGGTGACTAACTAAAATCACCATTTTGGACTTAGTGTTTAAAAACTAAAGCGAGAGTTAGCCTTCAGGTGAAGGGAAGTGGAAGCTCTGGAGTGGGAGCCGGTATCCTCCTAGCCTAGCCACGAATTTAGGGACTAAACCTAAGATTAACCAATGAGTTTCTATGCATTGTATCGTGATAGAGAATTAAAATTGCTCCTATTTGGCACAATACATATTAAAAACATTTATTTCATTTCATTTCATCAAAATTTCATTATAGTGGGAAGGATGCTTTTTCACATAATAAATCTTCATTATCTAAACGTAGTTCTTAGATTAGTATTTAATATTTAAAAGTTGCATTTCCATTTTTGCTAATAGTTAAGTAATTTAGTTTGGTTAATATCCCAACATTTGAAATTAGTGATAGTGATTTTGTTTGATTTTCTGTAAATTTCCTGTTAAAATTTATCATTGTTAACTTACACCTTCCCCGTGGGATCGATATTTGGAGCTTAAATAGAAAGTCCATAATTACTTGATAAAAATATGTACACTTGCATAGAATCCCATTATTCATTGCTTATAATTTATATATATTTTACACAACTTACTTTTGATATAAGGATCAAGTTTTTGGTGCTGTAGTGTTATCAACTTCATAAATCCTTACATACAAAAAATTCAGGATCATCTGTCAGCAACAATTAGTTGCATCGTCTAAGAGATCTTCATAGACCAGGTAAAGGAGTTCAAGTTGAGCTCAGTAATCTTTGTTCATTAGGGTTTCAATTTAGTTTTAATGTGTTTTTTCAAATTATATGGGTTGAAAATCTTAGATTGCTTAAAACTTATTAATGTATTTATTTTTTAATCATTTTGTATTTTTTTGTTTGGAATGACTCTGTCAAAATCCCATGGTTTCATCATATCAAGATAATTGGGGTTTGCGGTTTGATTAATCACAAGTGACTAGAAGATATTTTTTTAAGCAGCCAATGGTTGCTTCCTCCAAAATATATTTTCAAACAAGGTTGCATTTTTCGGTTCAAGCTTAAATTTTAGTAATTTTTCAAGTGAAATTTAAGGTTTTCATTTAGATTGGTTTTTTACCATGATCCAAAATTTCTCTTGACTAAGGTTAAGTATGCATTTATTCTTTTTCAAGAAGTCAAACACTCATTGGCCTCTAGTCTGAGTTAAGTTCAACATAGATTAGCCCAAGTTAGGTTGGATCAATTTAAAAGTTTCTTTAACAAATCCAAGCTTGCTCCAGTTCATCTCAAATTAATTTTAAATTGATTTAAGTCAACCAAATTTTGACAGGAATGACCCATGTTGGCCTAGTTTGAGAAGGGTCAAGCTAGAAAGTATTTGATTTATACTAAACCAAAGCAAGACTAAGTTGACCAAAGGTAACTTGAGTTAGGATAGCTTGACTCTATTTAACCTTCCTGAGTTAAGTCAACTCAAGCTTAAGTTATACTCAAGTGGAGTCAAAGCTATTTTAGATTTGGTTTATCGATTTAAACTTGGTTTAAGTTTGACTTAAATAAAATTCAAGATCAGGTTTCGGTCGAGTTGATCCACGTTAGGTTGGATTGAGGTTAATTTTGGTTAACCTAAGTTATAACGGGTTATCCCAGTGGTTTATTTAAGTGGGTTAACCCAATTTAGGTTAGGTTGATCTGATGATTGTATTAATTAGGCTAACTCGAGTTAGGTTGAGTTGACTCGAGTTAGGTTAGGTTGAGCCGATGATTAAGTTGAATTTAGTGAACTCAAGTTAGTTCAGTTTGATTTGATGATTCAATTAAATTGTGTTTGACCAGAGTTAGGTCGGGTTGACTTGGTGATTCAGTTGAATTGGGTTAACCTGAGTTATGTCGGGTTGGCTTGGTGATTTAGTTTAATTGGCCTAACCTGACTTAGGTCAAGTTGACCCAGCAATTTTGTTGAATTGGGTTAACCCATGATAAATCAGAATAACTTGGTGAGGAGGCTGAATTGGGTTCACTAGAGTTAGTTCAGGTTGACCAGGTGATTTAGTTAAATTAGATTAACCCGAGTTAGGTCGGGCTGGCTCGGTGATTAAGTTAAATTGGGCTAACATGCGGTAGGTCAGTTTAATCTGGTGATTGAGTTGAATTGGGTTAAAACGACATAGCTCAAGTTTTCCTAGGGATTCTGTTGAATTCATTTAACCTTAGTTAGGTTGGGTCGACCCGGTGATTCAGTTGAAAATGGTTAACTTGAGTGAGGTTGAGTTGAACTAGTGATTCCATTGAGTTGGGTTAACTAGAGTTAGGTCAGGTTGAATTGGTAATTCATTTGAATTGGGCCTAAGTTACGTTAGACCCAAGAGACTTATTTTAGACTAAGTCAGAGTTATGTTGAACTTAAGCTAGATCTAGGTCGGGCTAGACCTATAGAAACTTCAAGTTGAACTAAGCCTAAGTTAGGTTAGATTAAGGATGGTTTATGTTTACGTCAAAGTTAAGTTAGACCCAAAGTTGGTTTATGTTTATGGTCTAATGTGGGTTAGACCTAAATGTGGTTGAATGGTAGGTCCACGTTAGGTTAGGCATAAGGTTTGTATTTAGGTCTAATGTGCGGTTTATGTTAGATTAGTCATAGGGTTCATGTTTAAGTCAAATGTCAGCTAAACCTAAGAAGCTTTGGGTTTAGGTCTAATGTGGGTTAGAATTGAAAGTTTTAAAGCTTTATGTTTAGTGTGGGCTAGACCGAGAGGTTTAGGTTTTAGGTGTAACATGGGTTAGATCTAAGGAAGTTTATGACCTTTGGTCTAATATGGGTTAAAACTAAGAGTCTTCGAGTTTTAGATCTAAAGTAGGTTAGACCTTAGAGGTTTAGGGTTTAATTCTAATGTGGGTTAGACCTAAGAAAGTTTTTGAGATTTTGGTCATATGTGAGTTAGAACTAAAAGGTTTAGTATTTTAGGTCTAATGTGGCTTAGACCTAAGTGGTTTAGGGTTTAGGTGTAACTGGGTTAAACTTAAAGAGTTTTAGGGTTTTAGGTATAATGTTGATTGGACCATTATACCTAAGAGGTTTAGGTTTTTATGTTTAATGTTAATTAGACTTAAGCAATTTAGGGTTTTTGGTCTAATGTGGTTCAAGCTTGTTCTAAGTAAGGTTAAACCTAGGGTTCATGCTTAGGTCAAATGTTCATCAGACTTATGTTTTATAAGTGTTAGGTCAAATTTGGGTTAGATATGGGGGTTTAAAGGTATAGTTCTAATTTGGGTTAAACCTAAGAGGTTTAAGGTTAAACTAGCTCTAAGTTAGTTTAGACATAGTTGAGTTTGGACTGGAGTAAAACAAAAATAAGTTATACTTAAGATTGTTTAGGTTGGACTATGTTTAGGATGGGTTAAACCTGGGAGGCTTCAGGTTGGTTTAGTTCTAATATAGGTTAGACCAAGATCAAACCTAAAATAAACATGATGAACTAGGTCAGGTCTAATTAAGGCTCAGACAAAATCTCAATTGGATTGGGTTTAATTTTGAGTCCACTTAGGTTAGGTCTAAGTTGGGTTAAACCTAACCTAAGTCCAAGCTCAAATTGGGTGTGTGTGTGTGTGTGTGTGTGTGTGTGTGTGTGTGTGTGTGTGTGTGTGTGTGTAAATTAAACTCCTTTCCAAAGCGGGCAATGGGATTTCGATTCTGACGGCCGACAGCCTCCAACGGTCAACTCCTTAACCAAAATTGTGCCGACAAGACACTAATCCTCAAGCTTCTCCGCTCTGCTTTTTTTCATGAGGATTACAATATCTAGATAGGAAACTCTTGGAAGATTCATTGAATGTGGATGCATTATGAAGAGACATTAAGGCACCATTTGAAAAAATATAATAGAGGACTTGTATTGGATTAAAGAGGGCTCTCTCCTATGCCTCCCCTAGCCACTCTAGACACCACTAACGCCTCTCTCTCTCTCTCTTAGATTAATTAGGATACTTTTAGAGAAAGAAAAAGGAGAGGAGTTGTAGAGTGTGAGTAGAGAGTACTGTAAAATAAAGGAAGAGAATATTCAAAAAAAGTTCAAGAGTTTGGTGAAGAGGATTTGAGATAAGTTTTATCTTTGTGATTACATTTAGTTTTAATTTAGTTGTCCTATTATTTTGCATGATTTATACATTCAAACTTAAGTGTGGCTGTGTTTTCTACATGAATTCTGAGTATTTTTCTTTATTTCTTTCCTTAAAATGATAAGTGATTAGGTATTGGATGGAAGTTGTGTGAAGTATTAATCTTTAATTTTGGAATAAGTTATGATGATTTTAAATCTTGTACTTCATTTACTTCTTAATTTGACCAATTAAGATGTTAATATTTATTGTGAGAATAATTAAGATCATAGTTGGTATTTTCTCAGTCAATTAATGGTAAGAATTACATGAGATTGCATGGAAGAGAATGTAATTCATATGATTGAGAGCAAATAAATTGGGAAACAAACTTTGAAGGGTGTAGAATTAGAGTACTTTAGAGTGATAGACTAAAGCCCCAAGTTTGGTTTATAGTTTTAGATTTTGATACGGGATTTTAGACTCGAGGTGGAGGGAGAAGAGGGAACTCCAAAGTGAGAGCTAGTATCTTCCCTACCTAGCCCGTCTTCAAGACTATTCAAACTTTAAACTAGCCAATGTTCCTTTTAGCATCTCATGTAAAGGTAAAAAATATTATTGCTCATATTTGGCACATCACAATTTGAATACCTCTACAATAAAATTCTTATACTTGTTACTGATTCATGATAAAGAAAAAGTTATTTTATTTATATTGCTTTTATCTTGAAAATATCTAGTTTAACTTAGTTAGTTATTTTCTTTACTTTTAATTATAAAAAAAATTAACAAAAAGAATCAAACTTTCATTCCTATTATAGATTCACGTTTTATTTTTTTTTTTAAATGTAAATGATGGAAGAAACAACAATATTTTTTACATTTCCATAGCCATGCAATCATATAAATAATCATAGAATTGTAAATATGCTACCACTAAATGAAATATTTTTATTTTCCTTTAGATTTTATTCCATAGTTACAAAGTTGATTATAAAATTGATTATAGTTTATTTAATACATATAACCATCAAGAAAATATGTAATCCGCCTTTTAAAAAACATTTCCTCTCAAAAGTTTTTTATTTATGAAAAAAAATTTAAATACAAAATGTTATTACCAATTATAAATTTCATTAAATTTATAATTTTTAATGATATAATATTTAAAATTTAACATAGTAATATAGAAATTAAGATTGCAAAATTTATTGATATTAAAAAAATTTTGCATCAACAAGCTAAATAATTTTACAAAATTTCTATATTTTTTCTATTTTAAATATCTAAAAAATATAAAACGTAAAGAATAACTATTAGTTATTTCTAAATATATTTATTAATATTTTGAAACTTTAAAATTTACTCAAAATATTTCTAATTTTATTTATAATTATGTAAACTGTTTAAATTTTTTGAAGAAGAAAAGGGTGGAGGCAGACTTGGCCAATGGCGGACCGCTCATGGGCTAATTGCGCATTTAATGGGTGTTTTAAGTGTGGTCTACGTTAGTCCCTTCTTAATTTATTTTTCAATATCCTATTATAAATTTATTTTGAATAAAAATCTTTTTTTTTAAATTTTTATATATACTTCGAGTTAAATTATTTGTTATAATGTTATTGAAAATTTATACTTTTTAAAAATTTCTATGAGTATTTATTTTTTTATTTCTTTGAATCAGGTTCAAAAAAATTACTTTTCATATTTCATTTTTGAGATCTAATTACACTAATTATAATAATAATAAATTATTTTTTATTTGTGAGAAGTTAACAAGTCAAATAAAAATTGAGGGTATCCTTTTTTACTTTCCTATTTGTATGTGTGTGTGTAGAGCTGAATCAAACTGAGTTGAGTCAAGAATGTCATGGGTTGGACTCAATGTAGTCATATCATAAGTTGTTCATGTTCAGTTTGAGCTTAAGCGAATCTTTGACATATATAGTCATGATTGGCTTGGTTAATTTTTTTAATTTCCGTAATTGATTTGTACTTAATCACTTTTATGTTAATTGTACAAACTACAAATTCAAATTACTACATAATTATTCATGCAAAATAAAAAATCTGATTTGCACTTAAATTTTCATGTAAAGCTAGTAAATAACATAGAAATTTCATTTAGTAATTGATTTTTTAATTAAAACTATTAAAAAATGATTTTACAAATATAAATAAACGAACAACTGCATAAATTTTAATTAAATAATTAATAGCTTATAACAAGTAAATAAAATAATGAATAAGTTGTAAATAAGCTTTCTTGAATCCAAAAAATACAAATAAGTGCCAAATGAATAGCTCATTACAATAATAAATGAAAAAAATGCATTAAATTTGTATGTATATTGATATAAAATTATTATATGTTACCATTAATTGCATAATTAAATAAATTCTGGTTAATTATGATTAATTTATATAATATGTCATATAAATATGAAGCATTTAATAAGTTGTTGAACAACCAATGAGCATGTTCATGAAGATTTAATAAGTTCATCCATGTTCAAATTTGATACTTTTAAATTTCAAATTAAAAAAATATATATTAAATATTATTTATTTATTAATTTGAACAATTATTGAATAAATATTAACAGAGCTATGTTCAAATTTCTCATCTAGTGAACGTGTTCATTTGCTGCCCGCCATCCAGTGTATAGGTGCCCTGTTTGTGTACAAGGGTTTGAAATAAGAACATGCGTGTGAATTGATCATACAGTGAACAAGTCAAATATAAATAAAAATTTTAAATTCTGCTTCTCAATACCTTCCGATTGGTGAGAAGTTGGAAGACGAAGCGAAGGTTTTTTTGTAATAGGGCCCAAAATTTGGCAGCAGCCAATGATTAGGAGGCGATCGCCAATTTATTTTGAGCGTGGACATCCAAAAGAGGCAAGCATGGTAGCTCGCGCAAGCTTCTTTGCGCAAGCTTCTTTGTAGACTTGCGCAAGCTTCTTTGTAGACTTGCGCAAGCTTCTTTGTAGACTTGCGCAAGCTTCTTTGTAGACTTGCGCAAGCGTCTTCGAGTTGGCTTCTTATTAAAACAAGCCAATCTTAATTAAAAGAAATGGATAAATAAATGTATTCCGTTATTTATACTTTTCTTATTAATGTCATGGGCTTCCTTTCTACAGACGCATCTTCTTTCTCTTTCTAAAGTAACCAATTGCTAATATAAAAGTACCAAAGGAATAATTGGCGGGTTCGGTCTGTTGCTAGAGGCGTGAAGAGGGGGAGATAGCCATGGCCCCAAGTTTTGTTGTTCTCTCTCTCCTCATCCTTCAAAGTTTCCTCTTTTCTTCCTCTTCCTCGGAGCTTCACAGATTTGATCATCCCGCCAAGAAGGATGGTTCTCTGAGCCTTCTCGTTGTCGGAGATTGGGGAAGAAAAGGATTATACAATCAATCCCAAGTGGCAGAAAAGGCATTTGCTTTCTTCTGATTTTTATCGACTGATCTCTATTTAAAAAATAATAATCATATGAAACGTGTAGATGGGAGAGATTGGGAAGGAACTCGACATCGATTTTGTGATATCAACCGGTGATAATTTCTACGAGAATGGATTAACTGGAGTAGATGATACTGCTTTTGAGGAATCCTTTGCCAATATTTTCACGGCCGAGGGCCTGCAGAAGCAGTGGTATGCTGGTAAGTACTAATACCATTCTAAGTTTTTTTATTTTATTTTTGATTTTTTGTTCTGTAAAATAAATGTTTAACTAATTTATTTTTTTTTTTAATTTAATAGTTTTGGGGAATCATGACTACAGGGGAGATGTTCTGGCGCAGCTAAGTCCTATTCTTCAGACGATTGATAGCAGATGGCTTTGCTTGAGATCTTTTATTCTTCATGCTGGTTAAGTGCTATTCATTTTTTCTTTGTTTATATTTGAGATTAGCAGCTAATCAAGTTTATTTTAATTTAGAAATTGCTGATTTCATCTTTGTGGACACAACTCCATTTGTTGTCAAGTATTGGACTGAATCGGAGGGCCACCTTTACGACTGGAGAGAAGTGTCTCCTCGTGAACAATACATTGATAATCTCCTTAAGGTGTATATAAAATTTGATCTAATCACTACAGCATACATACTTTTAGTTCTCATACGGTGGCGAAATTTGTAAAATAAAAAAATAAATTATTTCAATCATAATATAGGAACTGAATGAAGCATTGATTGAATCCCGAGCACCGTGGAAGTTTGTGGTTGGTCATCATACAATGAGGAGTGTAAGCGAACATGGAGACACGGAAGAGCTACTGGAGAATCTCCTCCCGATTCTTAAGGTGATTTTATTAAGAAACAGGTCAAAATATTCTGACATGACTTTGATCAAATATTTTTAAAAATTTCAAATATCATTTTTGGGTACTCTCCTGACTACCTAATTAATTTTTATCAAACAATTGCAGGAGAATGGAGTTGATCTTTACATAAATGGACACGACCACTGCCTCCAGCACATTAGCAGCAGAGATAGGTAGATCATCATAATTTGCTGCTTATGGCTTTAGGGAAGTAACTAGGGAAGTGAGGATTCAGTTGAGCTCATTAATATTTCGCTGTATATTTTTGCAGTTCTCTTCATTATTTAACAAGCGGCGGCGGTTCCAAGGCGTGGAGGGGAACTTATATTCCGAATGATGACAAGTTGCAATTCTTCTACGATGGCCAGGGTTTCTTGTCGATGCAGTTGACTAAAACGAGTGTGAAGAGTGTGTTTTACGATGCCTTTGGCCAAGGCTTGCACGAACTGAGTCTAACCAAGCAGTTTCTCAATTACCTGTAACTTGTTAGAAGATTGGGGAGGGAGATTTATGTAAAAAAGCTGAGAGCTTAGGCATGCTTACACGAGCATCTTGATCAAGGAAAAGTAAGGATAAGTGTTGAATCCAAATTTGTTCAGGGGACATGCCCAAGAAATAGAGTGTCAGAGATCAGATAGAGCGGAGGAGGAGATTATGAAAGGAAGAGCAATAACACAATATTAAATAACAAAAGTTGTGTCACCTTTATTCATGAAATGAACTTTCTATTTATAGGATGAGGTTTAATTATGATTACATACTATAAACCTATAACGGCTAGCTACGTCAAGGGCACTTAAGTCCATAATTGCACTAGGCCCACACGGTCACGGAATGTGAACTGCTGGCCTTTCGGCCAGATGACTAGAGAGTCAAGGGGACTATGAGGCCAAATGACAGTAGGCTTGCCAGCCATTGGATGGGAACCTGGGTCTCCGTTATTGGAGCCTTGGGCGCCATCACCCTTTCCTGATATGTTAAACTTGGTGGGTGATGGTTTCCTTTTAGCGGGATTCCTCTAGAGATGATCCTTCCCCGCTTTGTTGTCGAGGCACGTCGTTCTTTTTATCTCCATATCCGTTCGATTGAGCAAGTATTTCTCAGGCATCCATGGTTGGGCCTGCAATGCTGCTTCACCCCCCATATTGTTCATGAGATGTCGTTGTGATTTGTGCTGGCACTTTTTTAGTGTGCATATTAAGTTCCCTATTTTCTCTTGCTCCTTAATTGTGACAACTGCAACAAGGAGAAGAAAAATTTTATTATCTCCCCTCTATTTTCTTTATCTTTTATCAAAAGAGGGTAAGACAAAGAGAAAGTGATTCTTATATGAACGTTGATTTATTCAAATCATAAATAAACTCCCTAAATTATTGTGGTAATGTTTGTCTTATCGGGAACACTGGGGGTTGCTCATTCATCCAAAATTTGTTTATCTTCTGGCTTTTGGATCATTTTTATTATCTTTGACATGGAGAAGGGATCTAACTCTATGTTGAAATTCGCATATAAAGTTGTTGACCTCACTTTTGGTTGAGGTCTAGTTTTCTCCTTAACAGCCTAAGATCTAGCCATAGGACTTTCCAAATGACTATTTTTAGAGGACTAGAAAAGAAACCCTCACCATTAGAAAATTTAAACCCTTCTTTGCTCAACTTGAAGTTCCACATATTGGTCCTAACCTCTAACACTTAGTAGGTGGGGTTAATATGAGGGAGCTCAAGAAGAGTCCCCATAGGATGGTCAAGCCTTTGGACTAACCTGGGTCTACGCATTCTCACACACCCCAAACCCTAAGACCACTTGCACTTGATTTGGTCTGCTGACTCGTTTTAGAAAGCTCATATGGATGGACCCAATCCCTTGCCCTTGGCTAAGAAGGTTTGGACCTGCATATTGAGCATCCAAAATGAGCCCTCATATGGCCCCTATTGGTTGACATGGCTTCATGGCTTACTTGCCCATTCTAACCCAAAATCACCAAATTACCAAAATACCCCTACAACCATATTTTTGCCAAAATTATCAAAATTGTCCAAAACACCCAAATTTGTCCAAAATTAATCTCAAATCATTCCCTACTACCTAAATTAACTAAAATTCACAAAAATTCCAAAATATCAAAATACCCTCAAAATTGCCAAAAATCCAAAATGCCCGTCATGACCCAAAATTTTCAAAAATTCCAAAATCATCCCAAATATTCACATTTTCAATTTTGAACAATCACATTGACCCAATTTGACCTATTTTGACTAAAAGCCCCAAATTGCCCTTAAAGACATAATTTCCCCAAATTCGCCTCCATCTTGACACAATTGACCCAAATCTTGCCCAATTTCAACTCCAAACCAAAATTCAACATCCCTAATACCAATTAAAACTAAATACAAGCTCAATTTTACCCAAATCAAAAGAGCCCCAATTTCTATCATATTTCCAAATCTACCAAATTGGCCTTCCAATTTAATTCAAAATCACTTGAAAACCTTTTCAAATTTACATGACACCCCCCTGCACCAAATTAAACATTTGATTAACTCAAACTTTGGCCCAAATTTACCCCTAATTTTAAGCCCAACCCCATCACATCTAATTCCAAAAGCCCAAATGATATTTTTTTCCTCTTCATCATTCATTTCATTAAAATCATTCCCTAAGTTTTAGATTCATGATCAAATCATTATAAATCAAGTGTTATGACAAACTCCACCAAAATATCCCATAAAATCCAAAATCCCTTCTCATGAAAGTTAGCCAAGCCAAGAACAAGCCATGAAGCCATCCCCAAGCCATAGGTGAGCCATATGAGCCTTTGACACCTCACCAAGCTATTAATGTCAAGAGGAAAAACCACTTTCAAGCTCCCTTAAGATTCTCTTTAACCATTCCCATGATACACTCTAACCCATGTTTAGCTAAATCCCTTAGATGGTGACTCCTTTTCACTAATTAAGCTGAGTCAAATGTTCTCCTTTTCAGGCCAAATCGTTCTTTGACCCAAATTGACCCTTCCCCCATTCCTCTTTAATCTAAAACATTTACACATGGCCAACCCCAATTGACTTCACCAAAACCAAGCCCTGAGCCCCCTAACCAAATGTTGACCTGACTCTGGCTGGCCAGCCACCTTGGTTGCCAGAAAACACCATGGCCATGGGAAAGTAAGGGATTAAAACTCAAAATTACACCCAACCAAGCTGGCTCACTCCAATTGTTTTGTTGCCCCTTTCTTGCATCCACTTAAGCATCCAAAATTACACCCAACCAAGCAGCCTCAAAGCCCCTTTATTTAAACTCACACTCCATGACCAATGGGCAAGAGGTGGAAATTCCTTTGGGAGACTCTATCAAATTGTTCCCAGAACTTCTTCAAGACCTCTTGAGTCCAATCCAGCCATCCTGTAGCCCTCAAACCCACTGCTTGAGCTCAAAATCAAGCATGAAACAAGCATCCCTCTTGACTCCACTAAAGTCAAATCAATTGCACCCACACCATCCCTTGAGAGAGAAAAAAGATCCCCATAAAAGCCCTATCACCAGACCACCCTAGCATAGACTTTGATCAACAACCCATATTGGCCTTAGTCGAAATTGTACCTAGGTAATTCACCATTGCCCAAGGCTTCATCTAGGAGCTCTCTGGACTCAACTTAAGTTTCTCGAAGCACCCAATCGAGGACACACCTCTTGGGCAAAGGTATTGAACTCTACCCTTAAATTGAGCCTATTGAAATTCTTCCTGCTCATAGACTCAATTTAAGACTTGATTAACCATATGGATGTGTTCGTCTCATCAAGATAAGTCGATAAGAAGAGACCGCACTTGATTTGGTTGAGGATCAAGCGAGAAATTAAGGTTTGAAGTTTAACGACTCTCGGGCTAGGGAATTGGGGACGATGAATAGATGACATCCATTTCTGCATGTATCGAATGGACTCTCTGGATCGCGCCAGACAGATGGATGGAACGGAACAGTGGGATAAGTGGCAGTGGAGTCAGAAGGCGACGTCAAATGGTGAAGCAACGCGTTGTCTTTTAAAGCTGCCTATGATCCAATCAGCGTCGCGTGATCCCCGATAACTGCTTATATGCAACAGTATAACAATAAGTCTAAATATATTTTTCACTTATATTTTCTTATTTTGCAACAAAACAAAAAATTTGATCCTGAAGAAAAATAAGAATTTAACTTTTAATTTATAATGGGATACTACGCAAGTATATGTATCGTTATCAAGTACTATAGGACTTTTTCATTAAGACCTGAATATCGAACCCACATGGAAGACATGTATTGAGATTTTCCGGGAATTTTTGGAATTTTGTGTTATGGAGGGGTATTTTGGTAATTTGGGGGTGTTTAGGGGTAAAAGGCCAAGATGGGTATTTTGGTAGAGTTGAGGTACCAACCATCACCAACAAGCCATGGACCAATGGAAACCCCATTTTGGGTCCTCTAAATAGTGGTCTTAGTCAAACCATAACCCTAGGGCTGGTAGGTTTATGGGACCATCTACATGAGTATCCCAAAAAGATCAAGGGACCTAGGCTAGAAATTTGAGTTTAGGGTTGTGAGTGCTTGTGAGTGTAGATGAGTGTAGTGAGTGTTGTGAGTGTAGTGAGTGTAGTGAGTGCCTTAGCTCCAGATCAACACCAATCCTAAAGTCCAGCAGTCCTAAGGGTGACTCATCTTGAGTTTCCCTTATAGTGACCCCACCTACAAAGTGCTTAGAGGTTAGGACCAATATGTGAAACTTCAAGTTGAGTAAAGAAGATGATATAATTTCTAATGGTGAGGGTTCCTTGTCTAGTTTTCTAAGAATGCTCAATAAGAAAGTCTTATGGCTAGACCTTAGGCTACTGAAGAGGAAAAATTAAACCTCAACCAAAAGTAAGGTCAACAAATGGACCCCCAATAGACTTGGTGTGTTGGGCGAGCACACCGCGCGTATTGGCGTTGACCGACGAGATTAACAAAAATCAATAAAAACTCCTAAGTCAATAATCCCGAAAGTATGTGTAGAGTTGTGTGTGTGATTTGCTTCTATTGGGGAATTAGCAGATGATCGTTGACCGACTTTCTTTTTGCAATCGACAAATACAAGAATTTGATGATGCTACTAGAAGATTTAATTTCTAGCAACTGTGTCCGAAGACTTGATCGCAACTTTATAGATGTGTCTGATTTGGTTAAGATGTATAATTATAATATTCAATAATGTTAAAGTTGAATTTGTCAACGCAAGTATACGTATCACTCAAGTAATATAGGGCTCTAATGGAGTCCTAGATATTGATCCCATAGGGAGTTGTTTAGAATTATGGACTAAGACTTTAGAAAAGAAAGACTTTAATCACAACAACGACGTTCAATATGCTTATCTATCACTAATAGGCAGTTGAAATAAATAGATAATTTTAATAACTAATAAGTAACTAATGATAGAAAGTAGGGTGTAATTGTGATAGTCAATATATAAGAAAGCATCCTTCTCTTTGTCAAGAAATTATAGTGAATGAATAAAAAGAATTAGTTCAATTTATATTGTGCCAAATAGGAGCATACATATTCTTTACCCTTTGGTCCAGACATAAAGAACATTGACTAATCCTATGCTTGGTTATTGACTCTGCAGCTAGGCTAGGAGGATACCGTCTCTCACTTCAGAGCTCCCACGTTCCCCTCACCTGAGGGCTAACATCTACACATCAGCACCCAAATGATAGGACCGAATTGGGGATTTTAGTCTTTCACTCTAAAATCTCCAATTCTTTTCTTGATAATAATATTTCTCTATTTATTTGCACCCAACTTCCAAGGGCTTTGACCTCCCTGAATCTTGGATGTAACCTTTCACTTTAGTTGTAAAATCAATATATTTTAACAAATCAATTGGCCAGATTGAAAGTAAAATAAGATCTAAGTGAAAAGATCATCACAATTTCTTAAATATTTTCATGGCTTCACCAATTCAAATCACCATTTCACAAATCTTAAGACAAGGAGAAAGACAGAGAAAACTACTCAGAACTCATAGGGAAAACACAACAAAACTCGGAATTNCCAAATTGACCCAAAATGACCCTTCCCCCATTCCTCTTTAATCTAAAACCTTTACACATGGCCAACCCCAATTGACTTCACCAAAACTAAGCCCTGAGCCCCCAAACCAAATGTTGACCTGACTCTGGCCGACCAGCCACCTTGGTTGCCAGAAAACACCATGGTCATGGGAAATTAAGGGATTAAAACTCAAAATTACACCCAACCAAGCTGGCTCACTCCAATTGTTTTGTTGCCCCTTTCTTGCCTACACTTAAGCAACCAAAGACACCCACTTGTTGGCCCAATTGCAGCCTCAAAGCCCCTTTATTTAAACTCACACTCCACGGAAAATGGGCGAGAGGTTGAAATTCCTTTGGGAGACTCTGTCAAATTGTTCCCAGAACTTCTTCAAGACCTCTTGAGTCCAATCCAGCCATCCTCTAGCCCTCAAACCCACTGCTTGAGCTCAAAATCAAGCACGAAACAAGCATCCCTCTAGACTCCACTAAAGTAAAATTAATTGCACCCACACCATCCCTTGAGTGAGAGAAAAAGATCCCCATAAAAGCCCTATCACCAAACCACCCTAACATAGACTTTGATCAATAACTCAAATCGGCCTTGGTCTAAATTGTACCTAGGTAATTCACCATGGCCCAAGGCTTCATCTAGGAGCTCTCTGGACTCAACTTAAGTTTCTCGAAGCACCCAATTGAGGACACACCTCTTGGGCAAAGGTATTGAACTCTCCCCTTAAATTGAGCCTATTGAAATTCTTCATGCTCATAGACTTGATTTAAGACTTGATTAACCATATGGATGTGTTTGACTCGTCGAGATAAGTCGATAAGAAGAGATCGCACTTGATTTGGTTGAGGATCAAGCGAGATATTAAGGTTTGAAGTTTAACAGCTCTCGAGCTGGGGAATTGAGGACGATGAACAAATGTCATCCATTTTCACGTATATTGAACGGACGCTCTGGATCACGCCAGATAGATGGATGGAACAGAACAGTGGGATAAGTGGCAGTGGAGTCAGAAGGCGACGTCAAATGGTGAAGCGACGCGTGGTCTTTTGAAGCTGCCTATGATCCAATCAGCGTCGCGTGATCCCAGATAACTGCTTATATGCAACAGTATAGCAATAATTTTAGATATATTTTTCACTTATATTTTCTTATTTCGCAACAAAATCAAAAACTTGATCCTGAAGAAAAATAAGAATTTAACTTTTAATTTATAATGGGATACTACGCAAGTATATGTATCGTTATCAAGTACTATATAACTTTTTTATTAAGACCTGAATATCGAACCCACGGTGAAGATATGTATTGAGATTTTATGGCAATTTTTGGAATTTTTGGGAGGGGTATTTTGGTAATTTGGGGGTGTTTAGGGGTAAAAGGCCAAGATGGGTATTTTGGTAGAGTTGAGGTACCAACCATCACCAACAAGCCATGGACCAATGGAAACCCCATTTTGGGTCCTCTACATAGTGGTCTTAGTCAAACCATAACCCTAGGGCTGGTAGGTTTA
>NEWO01000936.1:187168-208647 GCA_003013225.1 Phalaenopsis aphrodite
GAGGGACTGCCTTCACTGTTGAGGGTGACCACTCAAGACAATGTGTCACACAAAGGTAAAAACGTGATAGCGGAACAAGATCCGATGGAGGGGCCCAGCCGTCTGCCCTTCATGGTAGCTACTCCAGCAAGGGACCTGATAGCCGCCCGTAATGAACGATTACCGAATACTCCGCTCTACAGGACACAGCGCAGAAATACCAGCCGAAAGAAACAGAGAGCCTTTCTACGACAGGAACGCAAACGCCAGAGAGACGTGAGCAGTTTTCTTACCCCCATTCCTGAGGGACATATTTACGACCCAGATCTGAGAGAAATGTCTGCCAGTCTGCCCACTACAGATGAAGAGTCAGGATTTGTGACAGAATCAGATGTGCTCCCAGTTCCAGATTTCTTATGCAGGGGTTGCCCAACATGCAACGTTGAGGTACCGGTTGGCACATTAATCACGGGCACATTTGTAGAATGCCTGGACTGCAATGTTCAGCATCTACAGTGTTTCAGTACATTAGAAGAATACACTTCAACCACCAACAAATCTCAGA
This sequence comes from Phalaenopsis aphrodite, assembly GCA_003013225.1. Taxonomy (NCBI): domain Eukaryota; kingdom Viridiplantae; phylum Streptophyta; class Magnoliopsida; order Asparagales; family Orchidaceae; genus Phalaenopsis; species Phalaenopsis aphrodite. The sequence continues at coordinate 187,713 of NEWO01000936.1, forward strand.
CTCTAGAATTCGCGACAAATGAACCATATGTCCCATTGGGGATGGATCAGCGCGCACCATGGAGCCCAGGATCATACTTTCCACTAGAGGCTAAATCTCATATTCCGGATCGACCAACACCAGTTTGGGTTCCCGCCGAGGCCCAAAGAAAGGAACGCCCACGACAGCTGCCAACTCCAGGTATGGTAGAATACTACAAAATAAGTAGTGTAAATAAAAGAAAATTTGAGTTCGATGAAGAAGTTCAGGGAAAGTTCGTCAACATATTGGAAGGCCTGGAGCTATATACCAGGATTTTCTCTGAAACTGATGAAAGAAGCATTTTGGACTGCATCTTCGAATTAAGAGATAGAGGTCGAGCGGGCCTTCTCATGGAGAGGACATATTCCGAGCCAAAGAAATGGATGAGGGGAAATAGAAGAATCACCATCCAATGCGGCTGTTGCTACAATTTTATGAACGACAGATAGGGGAATCCGCCTAGGATCCTCAGATACGACCAAGTGGATATGTTACACCGATGATAAAATGGATGATTAAGACAATGGTCAAGTGGAATATTCTACCTGCTACTTGCATTCCCAACAGTTGCATCATTAACATTTATGAAGAAGGTGACTGCATTCCCTCACACATCGACCATCATGATTTTGTGAGGCCTTTCTGCACAGTCTCGTTCATGAGTAAAAGCAATATTCTATTTGGAAAAGAAATCTATATAGTCGGCCCTGACAAATTTAGAGGAGTTGTGGAGATTCCTCTTTCAGTTGGTTCAATACTTGTTCTCAAGGACAACAGTGCAGACGTTGCCAAGCACTGCATTCCAGAAGTGCGACACCGTAGGGTGTCTGTAAGCTTCCACAGAATGGACGACAGTAAAATACCGTATGGATTCTAGCAGGACCCAGAATTGGAGGAGTTATTTCCATATGAGCTATGAGAAGGTTGTACCTCTAAGTACATGCAAAGGAAACTCTTATTCTGGAGCATGACTTAGAAGGTCTGCTTGATCAGGAGCTCAATATACCAGGCACAGAAGGTTCACTTACTTTCTTTTAACAGCATGACATGCATCTGATGTATGCAGTTTACAGTGTATTCATATCATGAGATGATTCTCAATGTATTTCAGCATGGATTACATGATGTACCTTTTGAGGCATTAGCCTATGTCTGATTTATGGCATCCCTTTTTGGGGCAAATTAATGAAAAATTCTCTCAAATTGTGCCTTTTTGTCAGTTGCCTTTTTGTACGATGGATGAAAGTCGTGAATCATGTGATGGTTCAGAATTTCAATGAACAAAGAACAAGACAACAAATCTTCAACAATAAATAAAACACAAATGAAAATAATCATAAATGAGTGAATAACAAAATAAATTTCTTTTAAAAATCAATCAATTAAAATTAAAACTTTAAGAACACATTTTTGAAAAATTATATGTGATGAAAACAATAAGAAAATGAAATGAACCTGCTGAGTGGATGCTTCCGTTTTCAGAATTTCCTACTCTTTGTGCGCGCATCACAACTCCTCTAGGTTCCCTGAGCTCCTAGCCACCTCCCCTTGGCCGGCCGGCCGGCCTAGTGGTTGGAAAAGCTCAAAGTTGATAGCCACTCCCATGGCACCTCACCCAAATCAAACATAGAGACCAGCTCATCCAAATCAAATTGAAGAGCTCCTCTGCCCTCCACCTAAGCACCACAATGCACCCAAACTTGTGCCCTAAGGGCCTCCCCATGGCCATTTTTATAAAAACTCACCTCCCCGGCCATGGGAGGTGTGATGAAAGTTTCTTAGAGAAGCCTCTCAAAACTTCACACAGAGCTTCCCTAAAATCCCCTCAGTGCATTCCAACCATTTTCCCTCACCAATTCTCATTGTCGGAGCTCAATTTTGAGCTTGAAACATTGCCAAAAACCAGGACAGAACCCAACACACCTCCACAGTCCACCAAACTCAAATAACTTCACCCACACCTTCACAACAGTGAAAGAAGCCAAAACCCCATAAAATCCCCCTCCCACAGAGCCTCTACCATAGCTCTAGACCAACACCAAAATCCGGCCGTGATTGAATTCCTACTTAGGCCTTAAACCAAGACCAGCGACTCAATCCCTAGCCTCCTTGGACCCCAACAAACATGCCAAACCCCTCTGATCGAAGCTTCACTTCTTAGAGCAAAGATATAAAACCTCACCTCATCTCGAGCCTTTTTTTTATTCTCCATTTAATTAGGCTTAATTTAATTGCATGATTACCATATGGATATGTTCGTCTCACTTAGAGGAGTCCATGGGATAACACCCGAGGTGATTTGGTTGAGTCTAGGCTAAGATCTTAGGGTTTTAGTGTGGACTGTCACGCGAAGATTCTATCGGGGACGATGACAGGGAGTCGTTCGATCGAGCGTGTATCAAATGGATGGAGGAGATCAAGCCGGACGACGCTTCGGGACATAAACTGGGGGTCGAGTCAGCAGCTACGTGAATGGCGGCGTCCAACCAGAGCGCGCCACGCATGCCTTCGGAGCTGCCTAAGATCTAGTTAGCACGCGCGGTTTAAATAGATAAATAGGGCTTTTTCTTATTTATTTAAATACCCTTAACTTAGAAAATTCATAACTTTGTGTAGAAAAATCACAAAAATAAAATAAAAATACCCACTTGCTCAGTGAACAGAGGAGAACAATGTGGAATAAATTTCAAGACCATTTTATGCATATTTTATTTTTAATTAATTAAACACTATTTTGAATTATTTGATTCTCCATGCATATTGGCACATCACCTTAACTTGAAATTTTGGCATGTTGTAGCCTCTATTAAAGGAGATATCCTCTAATTTTTCCAAAGCAGAGGAGGTTCCTATACAGAGATCCATATTTTTCAAGTTATTCCATATTACTTCTTTAAAATAATCATGGAAATTAGCATATTGATTAGAAAATCTTAAGAAAATTTTGAAAGATCCACCATGATTAGAGAAACCACCATGGAAATTAGTCAATTCATTTAAAATACCTTTAAATTTTACAAACACCAAATCAGTAAGATAATTAATTTTAGAAAATATAAACATTTAAATGACTTGATTTTTCATCTCACTATGGTTTATGATCTAAAGAACTCATCATAAAAATTTCAAAATATTTTGAGCTCATTTGACAACTTAAGTTGATTTTTAATGATAAATACCACTTTTGACACTTAAATGATTTTTAAAAAAATTAAAATAAAACTCAAAAAATTATGAAACTTAGTTTTTTGAGTTCTCTATGATCAAGGATATTTTATAAAAATAAAATTATATTTAAAATAAAAAACTTGTTTTTAGCCTATTTTAAATATTTAGATAATTAAAAATTCATAAAAATCACAAAAAATAATAAAACTCATGAAAATGTTTTAAATTGCTTCTTAATCACTTAAGAATAATTAGAATATTTTTTCCAATTTTCTAAATAAAGATATTGAATTTCAAAGCTTAAAAATAATTTTTAAAGGCTAAAAATGAGTTTTTACTAAAATAATTCCAATAAATCAAAGAAAAATCAAAAAATTATAAAATTTGCTCCTTTGAGTCCTATGACCTTTGGGAGATTTTTCAAAAATACAAAACTTAACTTTCACCTCCTAAAATATTTAATTTTTATTAAATAACTCAGAACTTAAAATAATTCTAATAAATCACAGAGAATTCAAAAAATCATGAAATTTGGTTCAAAGGTTTACCTTGTCTTGGTCTATCTCCAATAATAATTTCAAGGGATTAGAATTTACCTTGGTCAAGTTAGGAATTTTCTTTGAAAAATCCTATTTTTGCATTAAAATAATTATATAAATTAAATTAAATTTTAAAAAATCGCATTTTCCCCTCTGATGTCTTAATTGACCCATGAATGAGGTAGGATAAAAATTTCAAAGTCATTTGAATTGAATTTGTCAAATTATGAGGTGTTAGAGCCATAGGGGCAAATGTGTAATTTGAGAAATTTAGCCTTAATGATAATTAAGGCTTAAGTCAAGGAGGAGAATGGGTAACCTTTGATCTTAATCAATTTTTTTGATGCTTGAAACACAAGGGGTCAATTGGTACAAACCAATCCCACTTTCATATTTAAGTTAATAAATTTCTAAATCATTAAAAATTTGGAAGTTTATTAAAATTAAATGATCCTGGACTTAGGGGCATGACTTTTGAAGTAAATAATTAATCAATTTAATACCACTATTTTGATTTTCAAATAAAATCTAAATCATGACCACTTAAGGTTTAACCCTTTTCAAACTAATTAAGACACTCACATAGGTCTTAAGGGCTTAGTGGTGGCTTAGGCTAAATCAAAATTGACTAAATGAGGATTAGAGAAATAAACATAATTAAATCAAACATCCTTGAAACACCATTAAGCCTAATTAGGATTAAAAATTTGGCTAAGTGTTCAAATTACACTAACTTCCCCTTCAAGTGAATTCACTCACATAATTTTCAAATTAAATGATAAATGATAATTATCCCTTTCTTAGGGATAATTGAGATTTCAATGTTCACTGAGCATTAAGGGTATTTATAGGATGAATTATTAAGCAACATAATAAGTTTAAAAAGAACTCGAGATTTTCCACCCAGGAGCGAGAAAGTAGCATGGACCTGCTTCTTTCTCTAGATCTGTTGGACATCTCGGAGATCTACTAAACTTAATATATCTTGCTTGATAAAGTCATCCTTAATTAAACTTCTAAGAACCAGCCAAGATATGACATAGGGTTAAGAAAATTATCAGAACTCTACTTTTCTTGCTCTTCATAAATTCCCTCACATGCATTTTTAAGTTTCAGGTGGTGGAACGAGAAGACTCGTCAGGTACGCTTTTACAGTTTATATTATCGTCTTTCTTCTGCCTTTTCCTTACATGGTTCATGCTTGCATTTTCCTACATAAACTTGCATGTTAACCATAACCATAACCCGAAACCAAAATTAAAATCAACCAAGATAAAACTCACCACCACAACATTAAAAATATAAAACAACTCAAAATTTAATCACAAACATCACACAAAACTACAACTTCAACTAAATTAAGAAGTCTCTATCGGATGATCGGGAATACCTTAGAGGAGGTAACCTACGGTTACTAACGAGGCTTCCTACGATTTAAATGAATTTATGGAACTCATTAAGTTGAGTTTAGTAAGTTCATTTGGACTAAGTGAATTCAATAGAAAATAGTGGTGCCATAACGAGGGAATCGTTGGATCCTAACCGGTGTCGCTCTAATCAACTTTAGTATGCCCTCATAAAATTTAAAGAACTTCAACCATAAGGCCACTTGATTTGACATTATAACTTGACACACTAGAAAACTCAAACTTGTCACAACAAGGAGCTAGCATGGTGGGCAGCACTGTCATCTTCAACAACAAAACCTGTCTTCTCTAGCTAAACCAATCTTCCTTCCTCAAACTTAAACAACAAAGCCATAAGACTTCGAGGTTGCTTGCTTATGCAACGTAAATCCTCACCTTATCTTTAGGCCTTTGTATAGCCCTACTATATAATATAAGCCCTAACTCGTCTTAGGATTTTGAGGTTATCATTTATCACGACCTAAATCCTCACATCTTCTAGGCTATTTGCATGATCGTTTCACAAGAATGTAAGCCCTAACTAATAAAATTGGCAGGATGAAACATCTAAATATTTCTCCTCAAAACTAAAGCCAAACATTAGGATAGCTTGGGAAGTCACCGAGGTTCTCCTCTGGATCCAGGACATCCCCTAGTTCTTCCTCATTTGGACTCTACAATAAAATGTTCCAAATTTGAACCAATTTCCATTCACACCTATACGTTCGATTTTGTTGAAGATTCCTACATTTTGAAATTCCTTGAAGATAATATTTCTTGATTTATATCGAGAGTCTTCTTAGGTGACTTTGGTCATTTCAGATGTAATTAACTATAGGGGCTTGCCCTTATAGGAAGCATGTCCGAACTCAGCTTAATATAAACCCTATTTAATCCTTTATATTAAATAGGGGAATTAGTCAGCAAATATAAAGATTTCGCAGATCAAACGGACGTCATAGTTTCCTTAATTTATTTGATCGAGCCTCATCCTCAAGTCTTGTGTTTATCCTTTGGGATAAATACAGGATTTGAGGTACAGTGCTCTTTCGTCTTAAATTATGAAAAATATGGAGTCAGTTTGAATTCATTCTTCAACGTCCTTCCGAAGCAGGCGACGAGATTTTGATTCCGGTGACCGACAGCTTCTTACGGGCAACTCCCCACCAACCCCGAAATAACGCCGACAATATCCAAATATGCCAATGTCCGTAGGGTCATCAAGTTAAGAGATGCCTCAGAATCCACCAAAACTCTGGATAACACAAATCTGTCGATGTTAACGGAGATGTAGAGTGGTGGGTTGTGGTCGGAGGTACATAGCAACAAGTCTTCATCTGTGAAGGTTACCTTAGGTTGTTCTTTCAACGAGCAAACTTCATCTGAGGATGTGCTGGCCAACTGAGCTAAGCAAATTTCTGAGTCAAGTAAAGCTGTAACCAGAGACTCTCTCATCTATTTTGACTGGATTAGAGCATCATAGATGCTTAATCGGGCCGGCAACTTCCTAAGATGAGCTAGCATGTTGTAGTCTACTTTGTATGATCCTCCGGTTTTATTTTGATCATGCGGTTCTTCCACTGGTGGAGGTGGGGGTATCTCTTCTCGAGTCATTATCTATTTTCCTTTGTCTGTTGGAGCTGTTCTTAGTGGTAACACTTTTCCGCTCCTTAAGTTAACTTCTGTGATTTCTTCTTCTTGAGATATCATTATGGAATCTTCCGGTGTCTTTTCCTCTTCGTCAAAAAAATCTAAGTTGATGGCAAGCGCTGTACCATGACGCTCGAGAGTTGGCTCCTCATTATCAGTGTTGTTGTGAGCGGTATTATTGATGTCTTCTTTGGACTTGACAACGAGTTCATCGGACTCTAGTATGACTTCAGGATCATTTTTGGGATCGAGATCGAAGCTAGATCGGTCATAATCAGTTACGTTATCACGAGAAATAGTTAAAATGTAGTCAAAATTACAATCATTATATTCATAAGACCCTGAAGGGACAAAAAAAGAATCATACAAAGTTAGGGATTCGAGGATTTTCTTCCCCGAATCTGAGACAACCAATCTAGTAGAGGCAGCCCCTATCCTACCCCTCGTGCTATCAATCTTTATAGTGACGCTTTTCTTCTTCTTATTCTTTATTCTTGATGATGATGGATCTCTTGGCAAAATCTTCATCTCGGTCTTGGTATGCTGCTGACACTGAATAGAGGCTTATTTTGATGCAGACTGGATCTTGTTCAGTATCTTCTTGGATTATCTGCTCCATACCTCATTCCATTCTTCTTCGGTATTTGTAGAAGCTTATTTTGATGAATCCTGTATTTAACTAAAGACCCTCTTGAGTTCATCCCAAGTTGTACTCCATCCATCTATTCCATCATGCGGATCAATTGGGGAGATTAGCTCAGCTGAAATCATGTTTATAGAACCTTTTTCAAGTTCTTTCAAATACTCCTTCGGGAATGTTATGTTCTCTTCTTTGAGGTTCTTCTCGAGCCAATCTTTAAAGACAAAGTATTTTTATATAGTGTACCCAAGCAACTGGTGGTATGGGAAATAATTTGGTTCATTCTTTTTATCCACCTCTTCGGGCTTCTTTGGATCTGGTAGTCTGAATTATGGTTTCTTCATCAGACTCCTGAATATTTTAGGTACAGCTTCATCCTTGAAGGAATACACAACTTTCTATCACTCCAACAGGGATATTCTATAATCCCCTCTTCAAGGTGCTCCTTGAGGCGGCTGCTGGTTGGATTGCCTATTATGTTTCTGAGAGGACTGGTGATGTTCTTCTGCATATATCTTTATCGATTTTTTTCCTTTGTCGATGGTCGCCACTACTCCTAATTTCTTATCGAACACTTTGGCCACCTTAGCCTTTTCATGTGGCTCTATGTGCTTAATCTTTTCTTGAAGACTGTTGGATTTACTGAGCAGCTTCTCGAAGGATTTGATGGTGAGTCCCTTAAGCATGAAAGTTACTGGCCTAGAAATGCTCTTGAGCAGAATTTCAATCGCATGATGTTCCTGTAGCTGAGGTTCACATTTCATGCTAAGGTTTCTCCACCTCAAAATATAGTCTACCAAAGTTTCGCTAGACTTTTCCTTCTCCATCATAAGTTCTCCGATAGACACATGGTGTTGTGTCCCGACAAATCTTTTCACAAACAGTTGTTCCAATTCAGAAAATGTTTTAACTGGTCCATTGGGCAAGTCAGTGTACCAGTCAAAAGCAATCCCTGACAAGCTGCTGACAAACTGCTGGCAGAGTAGGGCCTCACTATTTCTTGTGTTGCCATAGCTGGCTCAGAAATGTGTTATATGTTGTTTGGGATTTCCAGTCCAGTTGAATATCTTGACCCTTGGGAAAAGGCACGACATCGAACTCTTCCGGGCAAGATCTACCCTTCAAAATTGATGCCCCACAGGAAAATTTAAGAAGTCCTTAATGGCCTTCTAAACCCCTCTGTTCAAAGATGGTTGAACAACTAGTCCTGAAGTCCAAGGAGTTAGTTGTACTTTCCCAAGATAGAAATGGGTAAAGTATGCCAACGGAAGATAGGTAATTTGGTCCAAGAGGGACATGGACATATTACCGATGTGTGAAAATAATATTTCTTGATTTTAATGGAGAGAAAAGCTTGTTCCCGACAGAGTCACCAGAAGCTGGCGGCGCTATTTTGGTTGGTGGGGAGTTGCCCGTAAGAAGCTGTCGGTCACCGGAATCGAAATCACATTGCCCGCCTCGAAAGAACATTGAAGTTTAGAAAAGTATGAAATCAGACTGACCCCATATTTTTCATAGTTTAAAAGAAAGAACACTATATCTCAAACCCTGTATCTATCCCGAAGGATAAACAAAAGACTTGAGGATGAGACTCGAACAAATAACCAAAAAACTGTATGACATCCGTCTGGTCTGCGAAACCTTTATATTTGCCACAAGTTTCCCTATTTAATATAAAGAATTAAATAGGATGTATATTAAAATGGGATCGGACATGCTTCCTATAAAGGGCAAGCCCCTATAGTTAATTACATCTCAAATGACCAAAGTCACCTAAGAAGACTCTCGATAAAAATCAAGAAATATTATCTTCAAGGAATTTCAAAGGGTAGGACTCTTCAATGAGATCGTACATAGAGGTGTGAAAAGGGGATTGGTTCAAATCCGGAATATTTTGTTGTAGAATCCAGAGGAGGAAGAACTAGGAGATGTCATGGATCTAGAGGAGAACCCCGGTGACTTCCTAAGCTATCCTAATATTTGGGTTCAGTTTTGAGGAGAAATATTTAAGTGTTTCATCCTACCAATTTTATTAGTTAGGGCTTACGTTCGTGTGAAACGATCACACAAATAGCCTGGAAGATGTGAGGATTTAGGTTGAGGCAAACAACAACCTCGGAATCCTAAGACGAGTTAGTGCTTATACTGTATAACAGGGCTATACAAAGGCCTAAAGATAAGGTGAGGGTTTACGTTGCATAAGCAAGCAACCTTGAAGTCCTATGGCTTTTTTGTTTAAGTCTAAGGAAGGAAGATTGATTTAACTGAGAAAGACAAGTTTTGCTGTTGAAGATGACCGTACTGCCCACCATGCTAGCCCCAAGCCCCTGTCGCGATGAGTTTGAGTTTTCTAGTGTGTTAAGATCAAGTTATAATGTCAAATCAGGTGGCCCTATGATTGCAGTTCTTTAAATTTTATTGGGAAATATTAAAGTTGATTAGAGCAACACCGGTTAGGATCCTACGGTTCCCTCGTTCTGGAACCACTATTTTCTATTGGATTCACTTAGTCCAGATGAACTTACTAAACTCAACTTAATAAGTTCCATAATTTCATTTAGACCATAGGAAGCCTTGTTAGCAACCGAAGGCTACCTCCTCCGAGGGATTCCCGATCATTCGATAGAGACGTCTTAATTTAGTTAAAAATATAGTTTTATGTGATTTTTGTGATTAAATTTTGAGTTGTTTTATATTTTAAATGTTGTGGCGGTGAATTTTATCTTTGTTGTTTTTTTTATTTTGGTTTTGGTTTTGGTTTTGTGGCTATCCTGATAGTTTTACTTTTCCATGCAAATTTGTATAAGAACAAAAGTATAACATAAAAGTACAAGAAAGACAACGTTGCAAGCTGTAAAAGCGTACCTGACAAATCTTCTCGTTCCACCACATGAAACTTAAAATTCATGTTAAGGTAGTTTATGGAGAGCATGAAAAGTATAATTTTGGTAGTTTTCCTAACCCTATGTCATATTTTGGTGGTTCCTTAGGAGTTTAATTAAGGATGATTTTGTCATGCAAAACATATTAAGTTTAGTAGATCTTCAAAATATCCAACAGATCTAGAGAAAGAAGCAGGTTCGTGCTACTCTCTTGCTGCTTGGTGGAAAATCCCGAGTTCTTTCAAACTAATTATGTTGCTTAATAAGTCATCCTGTAAATACCCTTATTACTCAGTAAACATTGATGTCTCAATTATCCTTAAGAATAGGGTAATTATCACTTGTGATTCAATTTAAGAATTGTGTGGGTGAATACCCTTAAAGAGGCAAGTTAGTGTTGTTGGAACACTTATCCAAATTTTAACCCTAATTGGGCTTGTAATGTTTGAAAGATGTTTTAATTTTAAATGATATTTACTTTTCTAATCCTCATTTAAATGAAACTCGATTTAGCCTAAGTCACTACTAAGCCCATAAGACCTAGGTGAGTGTCTCAATTAGCTTTGAAACGGCCTAGCTTTAGGTGATCATAATTCATGATTTGAATTTTATTTAAAAATCAAATAGGGGTATTAAATTGATTAGTTATTGACTTCAAAAGTCATACCCCTAAGTCCTAGATTCATTTTTATTTTAATAAACTTCTAAATTTTAATAATTTAGAAATTTATTAACTTATCTTTTTCAATTAAGAAAATGAGATTGGTTTCTACCAATTAATCCCTTGTGTTTCAAACATCAAATAGATTGATTAAGATCAGAGGTTACCCATTTCCCTCCTTAAATTAAGTAAATGTTAATTAAGGCTAATTTTCCAAAATTACACATTTGCCCCTAAGGCTCTATCACTTCATAATTTATCAAATTTAATGCAAATGACTTTAGAATTTTTATCCTACCTCATTCATGGGTCAATTAAGACATCAGAGGAGAAAATGTGATTTTTCAAAATTTAGTTAATTTATATAATTATTTTCATGCAAAAATAGGAGTTTTCAAAGAAAATTCCTAACATGACCAAGGTAATTCCTAATCTCTTATAATTTTTACTAGAGGTAACTTTAGACCAAAGAATCGTTTGGACAAAATTTCATGATTTTTTAAATTTTATTTGAATTTTAAGAATTATTTTAATTTCTATGGTATTTATTAAATATAAAATATTTTAAATAGAGAAAATTAAGTTTAGTATTTTTGAAAAGTCTCCATAAAGTCAGAGAACTCAAAGGAGAAGATTTTATATTTTTATGAATTTTATTTGATTTGTTGGAGTTATTTTAATGAAAACTCGTTTTTAGCCTTTAAAAATTATTTTTAAGCTTTAAAATTCAATATCTTTATTTAGAAAATTAGGAAAAATATTCTAATTATTCCTAAGTGCTTAAGAAGTAATTTCAAACATTTCTATAAGTTTTATTATTTTTGTGATTTTTAGGAATTTTTAATTATTTAAATATTAAAAATAGGTTAAAAATCAAGTTTTTATTCTAAATATTATTTTATTTTTAAAAAATACCACTGGTCACAGAAAACTCAAAAAACTAAGTTTCATAATTTTTTGAGATGTGTTTTGGTTTTTTTAAAATCATGTAAATGCCAAAAGTAATGTTTATCTTTAAAAATCAACTTGGGTTATTACATGAGCTCAAAATATTTTGGAATTTTTATGGTGAATTCTCTGGATTAGGAACCAAAGTGGAGATAAAAAATTATTTCATTTAAATGTTTGTATTTTCCAAAATTAATTATCTTAATAATTTAATGTTCATAAAAATTAAGTACATTTTAAATGACTTTACCCATAAAATTATTTCCAAAAGCTTTTCTGGTCATTGTGGACCTTCCAAAATTTTCTTAAAATTTTCTAGTCAACATGCTAATTTCCATGGTTATTTTAAGGAAATAATGTGCAAAAATTTGAAAAATATGGATCTCTGTATAGAGACTTCCTCTAACTTTGGAAAAGTGAGAGGATATTTCTCTTGACAGAGGCTACAACATGCTAAAATTTCAAGCCAAGGTGATGTGTCAATATGCATGGAGAATCAAATGATTCCAAACAGTGTTTAATTAATTAAAAGAAATATGCATCAAATGGACTTGAAATTTATTCCACATTGTTCTTCTTTGTTCACTGAGCAAGATGGTATTTTTATTTTATTTTTGTGATTTTTCTACACAAAGTTATGAATTTTCTAAGTTAGGGGTATTTAAATAAATAGGAAAATGCCCTATTTATCTTTTTAAGCCGTGCGAGTCACCTCAACCTACGACGGCTCCGAAGCTCCACGCGACGTGCTTCCCTTTAACGCCACCATCCACCTCAGCACTGACTCGACCTACTGTTTATGTCTCAAAGCATCATCCGGCTAGATCTCTTCCGTGCATTTGATACACGCTTGATCAAACAGCTCCCCGTCATCGTCCCCGATAGAATGATCCCGTGACCGTCCACACTAAAACCCTAAGATCTCAGCCTAGACTCAACTAAATCACCTCGAGTTTGGTCCTATGGACTCGTCTAAGTGAGACGAACACATCCATATGACAATCATGCAATTAAATTAAGCTTAATTAAATGGAGAATCGAAAGAGGCTCGAGATGAGGTGAGGTTTTATACCTTTGCTATGAGAAGTGAAGCTTCGATCAGAGGGTCTTGGCACGTTCGTTATGTTCTAAAGAAGCTAGGGATTGAGTCTCTGGTCTTGGTGTAAGGCCTAGGTACGAATTCGATCATGGCCAGATTCGGGTGTTGGTTTAGAGCTATGGTAGAGGCTCTGTGGAAGGGAGATTTTATGGGGCTTTGGCTTCTTTCACTGTTGTGAAGGTCTGGGTAGAGTTAATTTAGGTTTGGTGAACTGTGAAGGTGTATTGGATTCTGTCCTAGTTTCTGTCGAGGTTTCAAGCTCAAATTTGAGCTCCGATAGTGAGAATTGGTGAGGGAAAATGGTTGGAATGCACTGAGAAGGTCTTAGGGAAGCTCTGTGTGAAGTTTGGAGAGACTTCTCTAAGGAAATTTCAGCACACTTCCCATGGCCGTGGAGGTGAGTTTTTATAAAAATGGTCATGGGGTGGCTCTCAAGGCATAAGTTTGGGTGCATTGTGGTGCTTAGGTGGAGTGTAGAGGAGCTCCATCGATTGGTTTGGCTGAGCTGGCCTCTAGGTTTGATTTGGGTGAGGTGTCGTGGGGGCGGCTCTCAATTTTGATCTTTTTCGGCCACTAGGCTGGCCGGCCGGCCAAGGGGAGGTGGCTAGGAGCTCAGGGAACCCAGAGGAATATGTCACAGCAATTTAGTGCAACAATACCTAATTTTGGTAAGGATATCTTAAGCACATGCATTTTTGGAAATAATATCCCTTGATTTGGGAGACCTTTGGTCCATGGCTTGATTTAGGTGATTTCATGGTGTTTTGACTGGTCACTAAGTCCAACTAATGGCTTGATTTCATGGTGTAGGAGCGAGGTTGCGGGCTTCATGACTCGTTGACAGGTTGCAGGAAAAGGACAGCGTTGGGTAGTCCATTGCAGCAGGCTTATAAACAGAAAGTTTCAGGGTTAGCTATATGGCCAAAAACCTCGTAATCTTAAAGTAGAGGTTGATCTGTAGACCGGGCGGGTCTTAATTTATGGGTATTTTAAAATCTTGTTTAAGAAAAATGTAAAATTTAATTAGTATTACAAAATTTCATAGCGCGCGCAGCACAACACGATTTGGTTTAATTTACAAAATAGCAAATCAAATTAGAAAGAAGATGTGAAGTATTTTAGAACCCAGTGCGAGACCTAATTAGTGACAGACAATGCCCAAGTGGAACTAGTCCACCGACACACCTATTGAGGGTCCGACCCCACATGAAAATTTAAAGAGTCCTTAATGGCCTTCTGAACCCCTCTGTTCGATGATGGTTGAACAACTAGTCCTGAAGTCCAAAGAGTTAACCGTACTTTCCCAAGACAGAAATGGGTAAACTATGCCTACAGAAGAAGGGTAATTTGTTTCAAGAGGGACATGGACATATTACCGATGGTGTGAAGATAATAGTTCTTGATTTGTATAGAGAGAAAAGCTTGTCCCCAGCGGAGTTGCCAGAAGCTGTCGATGCTACTTTTTGGTTGGAGGGGTGTTGCCCGTAAGAAGCTGTCGGTCACCGGAATCAAAATCCCGTCGCCCGCTGTGGAAGGACATTTTAATTTACATATATATATTTAGTTTTAGAAAAAAATATGAAATCAAACTGGCCCCATATTTTTCATAATTTAAATGAAAGAACATTACACCTCAAATCATGTATCTATCCCGAAGGATAAACACAAGACTCTAGGATGAGGCTCGATCAAATAAACTAAGGAATATATGACATATGTTTGGTCTGCAAACCTTTGTAATTGCCGACAAGTTCTCCTATTTAATATAAAGAATTAAATATGATTTATATTAAGCTGGGTTCGGACATGCTTCCTATAAGGGCAAGCCTCTATAGTTAATTACATCTTAAATGACCAAAGCCACCTAAGAAGACTCTCAATAAAAATCAGGAAATATTATCTTCAAAGAGTTTTAAAGGGTAGGAATTTTCAATGAGATTGGACGTAGAGGTGTGAAAGGGGATTGGTTCAAATTTGGAACATTTTGTTGTAGAGTCCAAAGAAGGAAGACCTAGGGGATGTCATGGATCCAAGGGAGAACCCCAGTGACTTCCTAAGCTATCATAATGTATGGCTTCAATTTTGAGGAGAAATATTTAGGTGTTTTATCCTGCCAATTTTATTAGTTAGGGTTTACATTCGTGTGAAATGATCACACAAATAGCCTGGAAGATGTAACGATTTGGGTCGTGATGGACGACAACCTCGGAATCCTAAGACGAGTTAGGGCTTATATTGTATAGCAGGGCTATACGAATGCCTAAAGATACGTGGCATAAGCAAGAAACCTCGAAGTCCCATGGATTTATTGTTTAAGTTTAAGGAAGGAAGATTGGTTTAGCTGGGGAAGACAAGTTTTGTTGTTGAAGATGGTCGTGCTGCCCAGCATGTTAGCTCCAAGCTCCTTGCTGCAATGAGTTTGAGTTTTTAAGTGTGTTAAGTTATGATGTTAAATCAGGTGGCCTTATGGTTGAAGTTCTTTAAATTTTATGGGGGCATGTTAAAGTTGACTAGAACGACGCCGGTTAGGATCCTACGGTTCCCTCGTTCCAGCATCACTATTTTCTATTAGATTCACTTAGTCTAAATGAATTTACTGAACTCAACTTAATGAGTTCCATAA
Organism: Phalaenopsis aphrodite; assembly: GCA_003013225.1. Taxonomy (NCBI): domain Eukaryota; kingdom Viridiplantae; phylum Streptophyta; class Magnoliopsida; order Asparagales; family Orchidaceae; genus Phalaenopsis; species Phalaenopsis aphrodite. Next base: position 203,350 of record NEWO01000936.1, read on the forward strand.
TTTCATTTAGACCGTGGGAAGCCTCATTAGCAACCGTACGTTACCTCCTCCGAGGGATTCCCGATCATCTGATAGAGATGTCTTAATTTAGTTGAAGTTGTAGTTTTGTGTGATGTTTGTGATTAAATTTTGAGTTATTTTATATTTTGAATGTTGTGACGGTGAATTTTATCTTGGTTGATTTTAGTTTTGGTTTTTGTTTTAGTTTTGTGGCTATCCTGATAGTTTTAGTTTTTATGCAGGGTGATATCGTTGTTTAGCATGCAAGTTTGCAGGTATAAAAGCACAGTATGAAAGTACAAGAAAGATAACTCTGAAAACTGTAAAAGCGTACCTGGCGAGTCTTCTCGTCCCGTTATCTGAAACTCAAAAGGCATGTTAAGATAGTTTATATGAAACAGGGAAGTAAAATTTTGACGACCTATCTAACCCTAGGTCATATCTTGGTGGGTCCTTAGGAGTTTAATTAAGGATGATGTTGCCAATCAAAACATATTAAGTTTAGTAGATCTCCAAGGTATCCAACAGATCTAGAGAAAAAAGCAGGTCCGTGCTATTCTCTCATTGCCTGGTGGAAAATCCCAAGTTCTTTTAAACTTATTATGTTTTAATAATTCATTCTATAAAACACCCTAATGCTCAATAAAATATGATGTCTCAATTATCCTTAAGCGTAAGGTAATTATCATCTGTAATTTAATTTTGAAAATTATGTGGGTGAAGACTCTTAAAGAGGCAAGTTAGTGTTATTGGAACACAACCAAATTTTGGTCCTAATTGGGCTTGTAGTGTTTGAAAGATGTTCTAATTTTCAATGATATTTACTTTTCTAATCCTCATTTAAATGAAACTTGATTTAGCCTAAGTCACTACTAAGCCCTTAGGACCTAGGTGAGTGTCTTGGTTAGTTTTGAAAATGTTAAGATTTAGGTGATCATGATTCATGATTTAAATTTCATTTTAAAATCAAAATAAGGGTATTAAATTGATTAGTTAGTGACTTCAAAAGTAATACCCCTAAGTCATGGGTTCATTTTCTTTTAATAAACTTCTAAATTTTAATAATTTAAAAATTTATTAACTTATCTTTTCAATTGGGAAAGTGAGGTTGGTTTCTATCAATTAACCACTTATGTTTCAAACATCTAAATTAAGATCAGATGTTACCAATTTCCCTCTTTAAATTAAGCCTAAATGTTAATTAAGGCTAAAGTTCCAAAATTACACATTTGCCCCTGAGGATCTAACACTTCATAATTTGTCAAAATCAATTCAAATGACTTTGAAATTTTTATCCTACCTCATTCATGGGTCAATTAAGACATCAGAGGATAAAATGTGATTTTTAAAAATTTAATTTAATTTACATAATTATTTTCATGCAAAAGTAGGATTTTTCATAGAAAATTCCTAACATGACCAAGGTAAACCTTAATCTCTTCAAATTTTTACTGGAGGTAGACCTAGACCAGAGAAGCCTTTGGACCAAATTTCATGATTTTTTGAATTTTATTTCAATTTTAAGAATTATTTTAATTTCTATTGTTTTTATTAAATATAAAATATTTCAAATGGGAAAAATTAAGTTTTATATTTTTAGAAAGTCCTCCTAAGGTCAAAGAACTCAGAGGAGAAGATTTTATATTTTTCTAAATTTTATTTGATTTATTGGAATTATTTTTAGTGAAAACTTATTTTTAGGCTTTAAAAATCATTTTTAAGCTTTAAAATTCAATATCTTTATTTAGAAAACCAGGAAAAATATTCCAATTGTTTCTAAGTGCTTAGGAAATAATTTAGAGCATTTTCATGAATTTTATTTTATTTTTTATTTTTAGGGATTTTTATTTATTTAAATATTTAAAATAGGCTAAAAAATCATGTTTTTATTTTAAATATCATTTTATTTTTATAAAATATCCCTAATCACAGAGAACTCAAAAAAATAAGTTTTATAATTTTTCAAGTTATATTTTGATTTTTTTAAATCATTTTAGTGTCAATAATGTTAATTAACTTAAAAAATCAAATTAAGCTATCAAATGAACTTAAAATGCTTTGAAATTTTTATGGTGAGTTCTCTGGATCCTAAAAAATAGTGGAGATCAAAAATCAAGTCATTTTGTTGTTTTTCTTTTTCAAAATTAATTATCTTAGTGATTTAGGATTTGTAAAGATTAGGTGTATTTTGAATGACTTAACTTATGAGAAATTTTCCCAAAGGTTCTTTGGTCATAGTAAACCTTCCAAAATTTTCTTGGATTTTTCTAAGCAACATGCTAATTTCCATGATTAATTTAAGCAAATAATTCACATAAACTTGAAAAATACGATTCTTTGTCTAGGGACCTCCTCTAACTTTGAAAAAAATCAGGAAATGTTCCCTAAGATAGAGGCAACAACATGCTAAAATTTCAAGTCATGGTGATATCACTACATGCATGGAGAATCAAAACATCTAAATCAGTGTTTAATTAATTAAAAAATATGCATTACCTGTACTTAAAATTATTTTCACATTGTTCTCCTCTGTTCATTGAGCAAGAGGGTATTTTTATTTTATTTTTGTGATTTTTCTATACCAAGATATGAATTTTTTAAGTTAGGGGTATTTAAATAAATAGGAAAAATCCCTATTTATCTATTTAAATAGTGCGGTGCCATGTAGATCCTAGGCAGCTTCGAACTCCACGCGACACGCTCCCATTTGACATTGTCGTACACCTCATCGCTGACTCGGTCTGCAGTTTAGGTTCCGAAGCGTTGTCCGGCTCGATCTCCTCCATCCATTTGATACACGTTTGATCAAACAACTTCTCGTCATCGTCCCCGATAGAGTGATCCCGTGACCGTCCACACTAAAACCTTAAGATCTCGACCTAGACTCAACCAAATCACTTCAGGTTTAATCCTATGGACTCGTCTAAGTAAGACGAACACATCTATACGGTAATCATGCAATTAAATTAAGCCTAAGTAAATGGAGAATCAAAATGGGCTTGGGAGAAAGAGAAGTTTTATACCTTTGCTTTGAGAAGTGAAGCTTCGATCAGAGAGTCTCGGCACGTTCCTTGTGATCCAAAGAGGCTACGGATTGAGTCTCTGGTCTTGATGTGAGGCCTAGATATGATTTTGATCACAACCAGATTTGGGTGTTGGTCTAGAGCTATGGTAGAGGCTCTATGAGAGGGGAATTTGATGGGGCTTTAGATCCTTTCACTATTGTGAAGGTGTGGGTGAGTTTAATTTGAGTTTGGTGGAGTTTAGAGGTGTGGAGAGTTTTGTCCTGTCTTCTGTAAGGTTTTGAGCTAAAAATTAGGCTCCAGCAAGGGGATTCAGGGCAATATGGTGGTTTGGTTGCACTGAGGAGGTCTCAAAGAGGCTTTCGGATCAATTTGGGGAAGTCTCTTAGAGTAATTTTCAGCTCTCTCTCCATGGCTAAGGCTTAAGAAAATATGGCATTAAATCCCTTGATTTAGGGGACCTTTGGTCCATGGCTTAGTTTAGGTGATTTTAAGAGGTTTAGGCTGGTCACTAGGGTCCAATTGATGGCTGAGGTGGAGTTAATTTGATGACTTTAGGGTAGTTGGGCTATCTTTAATGTATATGTCCAATGTGGGTTCAAGTGATCAAAGTTTGGGTTTGGGCTAGGTTAGCCATGTCAATTGAACCAATTGATTGATCAACATTGTGTAGATGATTTTCATGAAGATATTTGGTGAAGGGCTTAAGTGATTTTGACTTCAATTGGTAGGTTAATTTGAGGGATTTTTGAAATTTGACTAATTTGGGCATGTTGGGTTAGACATGGGTCTGGGTTGGGCTAGACTTCGGCTAAGTCCAAATTGAATGGTTCAAATGATCAAGGGAGGTGTTTTGAAGATTTTTCATGAAGAGATGGAGTGGAAATTTTGGTACTAAGGCCATCAATTTGGTGAGATTTTGAGACATGGCCAATTTGAGACAAAATAGGGGATTTTGGACTTAGGTTGAAATCAAATGAATTTGAGGCCTCACCAAGGCCAATTTAAAGTTTAGTTTGATGTATGGGGATGTTATAAAGGTTTTTCAACAAAAATTGTGGCCAATTGAGTGGACTATGAGTTCAATTTGGTGGAACCAAGTCATAGGGCCAAAATTGGGTTTTGATTTAAATCAAAATTGGGTTCAAATCATGGGCCAATTGAGCTTGAATTTGATTTATATTGGTCATATCAAGGGTGAATTTGAGTTTAAAATTGAAATTGGGGTAAATTGAGTCCAATTTGCTAGACATTTGAGGTAATTTGGGAAAATATTAGCCTTTAAAGGGCAATTTGAGGGTTTTGATCAAAGATGGTCAAATTGGCCAAATTTGGTCATGTGATAGTTGTGAAAAATGAAATTGAGAATATTTAGGAGGTTTTGGAAATTTTTGGGATTTTTTTAGAAATTTTGGAATTTTGGGGTTATGAGGGGTATTTTGGTAATTGGCCTATTTTGGTGATTTTGGGTAGTTTGGGTGTTTTCAAGGTGTTTGAAATGATTTTTTTAGTCAAGTTGGGTATTTTGGCTAGATTTAGAAATTTTGGCCAAATTTGGGGTCCCAAAGGTATCTAGGTAATTTGGGAGAATTTAAGGGCAAAAAATTAGGTTGGGTATCTTTGTAGAGTTGGAGTACCAACCACCATTAATAAGCCATGGACCAATAGAAACCCCTTTTTGGGTCCTCTATGTAGTGATCTTAGCCAAACCCTAGCCTAGGGCTAATGGGTTTAGGGGACCACCTACAGGAGTCTCCCAAAAAGTATCAAGGGACTAGCACCTAACAATTTTGGGTTTAAAGTAGTGAGTGATTGTGAGTGCAAATGATTGCAAGTGAGTGCCTTAGCCCTAGACCAACACTCAGGGTCAACCCTAAGGTCTAGTAGTCCTAAGGGTGACTCATCTTGAGTTTTCTGCCATAGTGACCCCACCTACTAAGTGCTAGAGGTTAGGATCATTATGTGGAACTCCAAGTTGAGTAGAAAAGAGTGTAGAATTTCTAATGGTGAGGGTTCCATGCCTAGTTTTCTAAGAATAGTCAATAAGAAAGTCCTATGGCTAGACCTTAGGCTACTAAAGAGGAAAAACTAAACCTCAACCAAAAGTGAGGTCAACAGATATGTATATGAGTTTCTTTAGGAGTTACTAAAATTTAGATTTAGAAATATAGTAGTCTAATTTAGAAAAAATAATTAGTAAATGAGACCAACTTACAGTTGAAAATTTCTAATGTTAAGAAAGATGAAAATATGAGTTCCTATCTAATTCAGAAAA
>NEWO01000937.1:3789-41027 GCA_003013225.1 Phalaenopsis aphrodite
CTGGACCAAAGGGTAAAGAAGGTATGCTCCTATTTGGCACAATATAATTGAACTAATTCATTTTATCCATTCACTATAATTTCTTGGCAAGGAGAAGGATGCTTTCTTATATATTGAATATCACAATTAAACGTTATTCTCTCTTATTAGTTACTATCCAAAATTATCTACTTATCTCAATTGCCTATTAGTGACAGATAAGCTACTTGAGCGTTGTTGTAGTTGAAGTATTACTTTTTATTAAATCTTAGTACATAGTATTCTATTTCTCCCAGTGGAATCGATATCTAGGATTCCATTAGAGCCCTATATTACTTGAGCGATACATATACTTGCTTTGACAATTAACTTTAACATTATTGAGTATTATATCTATACATCTTTGTTAAATCAAATATCTATATAAAGTCGCAGTCAAGTTTTTGGCATCGTTGCTGGAATTTAAATCTTCTAGTAGCGTCATCAAATTCTTGTAATTATTGATTTACAAAAAGGTCGGTCACTTCACAGTTCATAAACTCATTATAAAGGTGAATTATGTTTTCTCAAATTTAAACTCTTATTAAAAAACTTTGTTTAGTCTTTATAAGTTTACTTTTGAAGTTTATCAAATAGCTTAGTTAACCTAGTTCTTTTAATTACATTTCATTTAATGCACATTAAATTTACTTTAGATTTATTTTGCGTTCTTAGGTTTTATAGTTTAAATATTGTGTTTGATGTTATAACCATAAGAATTTCCAACTCCTTGTGGGATTGATACTTAGAACTCCATTAGAACTCTTTATTACTTGCGTGATTTGTATACTTGCATTATTATTACAGTTTGACAGCTTAAAAATTTTAAAAGATAAAACTATTTAAACTGAATTTATTTTTATTGTGATTGAACTGCATATTTAATATTTGTGATGCCATGTATGTATTATAATATTAAAAGATACTTGCTACATACCATAAAATCGTGCATCAACAGGTAAGGATCACGACGTAGCCATGAGCCAAGAAGAAAATCTGCAGTTATAGGCAAATGTGTATGCAATATCAAATTATCTGAGTCATATTTAACCTAAATTCAAACTGTCGCTCTATTTTTAACTTCAAATATTTTCACTGACGTTTACTTGCTTTCTGCAACAGGAACATGTCACACAGAAACCAATGTACATCGAACTGCTGATGCACTCCATCACTGAGATCTACAACAGCTGGGAGATCTAACATCGATACATGTTTTGCAAGAAGGAGAAAGTGGATGCAAATTTGAACTATTATGAAAAAGTGGTCTAGTAAATAGCAAAAAAAGTGTTCTTCGTGGTGAGCTTGTGGGCCACATAAAAATCTCATGAGGCAGGTGTTAACCCGATATTGTGAAAGATGAACTTAAGAGGGTTAAATGCAAACCAAGTGACATAGTACTTGAGTCTTACACTCCACAAATAACGCAGAAATTTGATGCAGAGATCCAATATGGTCTTTCTTGAATAGTAAATTTCATTTCCCATAATGAAATCTCAAGCACCACATCCATACGACTAAACACTTAATACATTTGCAAGAAGCAGATGTGATTTTTCTTTTTTCAAAGCATGTATTTAAGGGTTTACCCATATGGATGTAGTGTTTGTGATTTCATTATTGGAACTGGAATTTATAATTTGAGAAATACCATGTTGGATTTCTGCATCAATTGTCTATGTTAGTGGAGTTAAGACTCGGGTTCTGGGTCACTTGGTTTGCATTTAACCTTCTTAAGTTTATCTTTCACAATATCCACAAATTTTTCCAATGTCGGGTTAATGCCTATCTCATGAGATTTTTATGAGGCCCACAAGCTCACCACAAAGAATACTCTTTTCATTATTTATTGGAACACATTTCCATAATAGCTCAAATTTGCATCCACATTATCCTTCGTGCAAAACATGTATTAATATTTTATCCTGTATCTTTGTATTTCTTGAGATTTCTTCATTGAAAATGAAATATTTTTGTATATATTAGACACTAAATGCCCTAAACGTCGTAAGCATGAAATTTAAGGCATTTCATAATGTAGATGAATGTAAAGATATGTTTAAAATATGTAATATTTTGTCGGTAAGATTATGGGAAGCTGTGTTACATTTGTTCTGGTTATCTTAAATTTTTTTTAAAACATATTTGATATGGAGTATCCCACAATAAGCCTACAATAATCACACAATAAGCTCGCAATAAGCCCTAACAAATCCCACAAAAATCCCACAATAAGGCCGCAATAATCCTGCAAAAAAGGCAACAATATGCCCCAACTAATCCCACAAAAATACCATAATAAGGCTGAAATAAGCCAACAATAAGTTCAAAATAATCTCGCAGAAACACGCAAAAAGGTTGCAAGAAGCCCGCAATAAGCTTGTAATAATCCCATAACAATCCAAAATAATATCATAATAAAGCCGTAATAAGCCTTTAATAAGCCCATAATAAGCCCGCAATAATCCAATAATAAGCCCGTAATATTCCCACTATATTTTTGTAATATGCCCCTATCATCACGCAATAAGCCCACATTAATCCCACAATAAGTCCATAATAATCTCGCAATAAGCCAAGCCCGTTAAAATCTCTCACATAAGTCATCAATAAGCCCATAATAAGTCCGCAATAAGTCTGCGATATCTCCAAGATACCCCGAAAGCGTGACATTATTGTTGCAAAATGGTCGGGTTATTTATGGGTTATTTAAGTCATTTTGCGGATTGCAGAATGAACACTATCTGTTGATTTTCATGAAAAAACTTTGCTACAACCCCACAATAACCTAGAAAAATTGGGTTATCTTAGAGGCCCACAAACTCTTTAAAATAATGACAATATTACAAAAGAATGTTACGATTACATTTATAGTTTACTCATCGCATTTTACACATTTCGTATTTCAACTCTGAAAAATGGCATATGAACCTACCATCCGAGATGATCCTTCCAATCATTTGTGTGTATTTGTACAAGTGTTTCGATGTATTTACATATGAACACACCACAATCAATGCTATTTGTTTGGGTCGGTAAGCCTTTCATCATAGATACTAGCCATTTCAACAGGTTACTCCTAAAAGCTCCCTCTGCATCCTTGACCAGCTGATTAATCTGCAATCTTAAAATTATCATTAAAGTGTTGCATCAAATATAATATGTAACAAATGTTCACAAAAAATTGTTATTGCTAAAATTATCTTACGACGTCATGGACAATCAATAGATGCATTTTTCTGGGTAAGGAGTAATACAATTTCTATTTGCGGTTTTTCAAATCCCCAACAAGTAGTGTCCAATTGCAAATACAACTAAACAAGTAGCACAAAACATAAATCTAAACAAAATGTTAAATTACTAACCTATGAAGCGTTGAGCCTCTGAAATGCTAGATGTACCAGTATTTATTGGCCATCTCAACATGCGAGGCCTGACCTCAGGAACAACAGGGACTATCAAAGTTGTGCACTCATAAAACCACAGCTGCAAAAAAACAGATAAATCAATATTACGATATGAAAACACAAGAATGAATAAATTTTTGGAAAGATGGATAATATAGTAACCGTTAGGAGGAAAACAAATCCATTTAGGTAACTCAATGGTTGGTCCATCTTTATTTTAATGGCGCAGGCATTGACTTGCTCAATGAGGAATTCACATATAGTTGCAGGTCAATTAAATGAAACAAATGAATCTAAATTCTCAGCAAATGAATAAAGCCCTTCGACCACACCAAAATTGCTGGAAGGAAAAAATAAATTTGACAACAAAAACATAATAAAACTCATCGACTACACCGGAAGACACTATGAGTGACACACTAACTAGTTCACTCTTCGTCTTCCTGACATCCATACCACTGATAGGTTGTTTTTTCTAGCTTGTTATTGATCCTGTGTTGGGGATGCCAATCAATAAAGTAACTTGATCTGCATCAAAACTCACCTCCTTCCCGCCCAACCTGAATAGCACATGATCAATATCCCAATAAATCAGAGTTTGCATAGTAAGGATATGATCTTGAGGATATGGGGGGAGTTTAAAAAACTGACGCACATTCAATTCTCTCAGTCTTCTTCAGGTCTCTTTGGAAACACTGGGCCGAACCTTCTCTAGCACATCTCTAACTGTCGAAGGACGACATCTGCAATTCATTCCCTTCTTGTTCATCAACCTACATGAGTAAGAAAGAATTTATTAACATTAACAACATAAAAATTTTCAAAACACTCCTTTAGATAATCTTCCTCAACAACTGTTAAATAACCCTGATATAGCCCTCAAATAACTGTAGATTAAATCCCAGAACAAACCAAAAGTAACGCAAAAATAAACCAATTATAAGACTACAACCACCCAGTAAAAACCCCACCAATAAACCTACAATAACCTATAAATAACCTAAAATATGCACAAATGTAAACCTTCAATTAACCTAACACTACCTGGAGAATAACTTCCACGAAACCCATAAACCAAAATAAACAACAAAATAACCCCACAATAATCCAAGAATAACATAATAATAACCTGCTCAATAAACTCTCGCTAACCAAATATTATCTCGAGAATAACTCCCACAAAACCATGCCCTGATGCGACATTAACTCATACATAACCCAATAATGTCCCACAAATAACCCAAGAATAATTCACATTAACTCTTAAAAAAACAAAAAACCCGGCTAGATTAGCTGATTAGTAGCCCAGGAATAACCCATAATTAACCATAAATAAACCAACAATTAACCAATACTAGCCGCAAAAAATAACTTAATGGATAAATTGATAGTACGACTCCGAATGTTGCAGTACGTTCGCTCCCCATATTTTTCCTCTTCCCCTTCGTTCCAGAGCCACGGAGGCAATTTCTCACCTTGTAATCTCCAGTCACTAGTATTTTCTATCCCCTCTCGGCCCAGTGAGGTATGGCGTCGTCTTCACTTGTGGCAGCAGCTCCTCACCACTGTTATGCGAGCCCGAGGGCCAACGATCGCTGCTCATCCTACTCCGGCACAAACCTCATCATACCCCGGTCCTTTCCAGGGCGTCGGGCTTGCCGCCGGCTCCTTCATCATGAGCTCCGGTACACTTTGCTAAACTATTTAGTTTGATCGCTCGTCTTTACTTTTCTGAAATTCGAATCCATAGTTGTTTTTCTTACATCTGTGGAAAAGAAAACTTGAGGTGCTTGGAATGCTGTTTGATTTTAGAATTTCAATGTGTTAAGGTTTTCATGTATGTAGGTCGTGTGGAAGAGGCACCTTTAAAACTGTACTTAGCTTTTAGACCTCCTGCTTTTAAGTTTGGATATTTAGTTTTGTTCTACCATTGATAGATAATAGGAGTTAGAACATGAAATTATGGGCAATGCCTGCGGTTCAGAAATTGCCTACTGCACTGCTTTTTGCTGCCTTTTGCTGGGTACCAGTTGACTATGCTTTAGCCACATTTCATGCGGTCATGCATCTTACGCAATAGGTTTATTTCAGATTGGAGCTAACTGTAAATGTATGTTTTGTGTGGTTTAATAAAGAAAGATTCATCAATCCAGCTTAAAATAGTGATAGGGTAAAACTGATGATAATGACCATGATAAGATTTGCTCTATCAATAAATATGCTAAATCAAATTAAATTTTAATGATTTGTTTATCAATTAGTTCATGGTTATCTATGCACACCCATATTCATCTTGGCAAGGTTGATTAAGTGTCCATGTAAGCTTGAACTTGGTTCGACAAACCGTTTATTGTGAACGGGCTCAGTACTCGTCCTAAGGCAATTCAACATGCTACTCTTTTGTAGTACTTCACTACTCGTCCAAAGTACTTATCAAAGTTGATTAAGGGTTTTCATTAACAAAACCAACCATATCATCTAGCCAAGAGAACCCTTAAAAGGGAAATCACACTTATTTAGGTTACTTGTCTTGAGTTCTCACTTATTTAGGTTACTTGTCTTGATTATTTTTTTAAACTACTTTTAGAATTTTTTTTTATTAGCATGTCTTCATTTGAGCTTACTCTTTTTACCAACAGTGTTTGATAACTCTCTTAGTTTGACTCCTTATATTTACACTAATGACCTTGTATGCCCTTTAGTGAGATGCTTGAGTTAATGTTCTTTTGTTTATTTACTTGGTATTTACCATTTGAAATCCAAGGTTTGTTGCCACCTTTGGCAGCTACCTTTTTGCTTTATATGCTTTATGTTTATGCATGTTTGATCTGAAAATTTTTCTTACACATAAGTTTAGTGTCTTTTTAATCTTTACTTCTAGAGTCAACAGTTAATGCATTTGCGGTATCATCATCCATGTAAAAGGTTTGCTTTGTGAGCTATATATGCGCTCATAACTTTTTTTGATTTGCTTATCAACTCTAGGAGCTATTTGGTTGTTTGGACAGTAGGTGCAATCATATTATTATTTGTTTGCCATCTTTTGGACAGTTGCTCGAGCAAGGGAGAAAATAGTAATACTTTTCCATCAAGCATCATGTTTCCTGTTTCCAAAATTTTGTAAAGCCAATGCTTCATTTTTATTTTATTTGGTTCTTGTGTTTGCCCTTCTCGGTTATTGTATGTAAAATTTTCTTATTTTTGTTTTGTATTCTTTTTCTATGTAAGCTAGACTAAAAAAAACTGATATGGATAAAAGCTTTATCTATCTTTTTCATGCTAGTAGGGTCCAGCATTTTGGTTTGAAGGAGATAAAGAAAGGAAATTCATGTCTAGGAAGCACATGGAAGCCTCACATTCACAACTTTAATGAAGAGGATGTAACCAGAGTTTTATCAAGGAAGCTATGCTGTCTAACCCACTATCGCACCCGCTATAAGTTTGCTGGCCACATTAAAATGCACAATTTGGGTGTAATTATCAACAAATCAACTTTTCCTATCCCAAAGCATGCAGTTTTCAGCAATGTAAGTTTAAACTTTTCCTTATCCCAAAGCTTGCAATTTTTGACGTTGGGGTGATATTTCTAGAAATGCTAAGGCTTCATTTGTTCTGTTTATTTATTTTTCAACATTTTGTAGCACATTTTTTATTTGTATGAAAAATGTGCTTTAAAAATCTTGATTTTGTGCAAACACTTTTTGTATTACTTTATGAGCATATGTATTAATTTACGGATGGATTAATATTTTTATGCTAGAACTTCATATAAACACATTAGAAGCATAGTATTAATGCTACTGTACTAACCATAGTGCAAGTGACACCGCCATCATTTTGGGCGCCATTAGCTAGACATGATAACTGCCTTCATATGTAGCTGTCTTAGTGTAATTGAATTATTTACTTCCTTTCATTTTACCTTCTTGTCCTTCATCAGCTGGAAGCTCATGATAAATCCTTCCTTTTTTGTTTATTTCAATGATAATAGCCTCCATGTGAGCACTTTTCTCTAATGTCTTTGTGATCCTGCATTGCGTGACTTTGTCAATAACTGAAAAAAAAAACTCTCTTATTGATTCACATCACTATCCTGCTAGCTTGTTGTACCTTTACTTGTAATTTCACAACTGAATTCAAGCGTAATGTGTATCTTGAATTTAATGTTTCTAGGGAAGATCAGCACATATTCCTTCTGCAACTTTAGGTCCCGATGAACCCCATGTTGCCAGCACTTCATGTTCTGAGACAATCTTTGAGAAACAAGCTTTGGGCTTTTGGGATCCTGAAGCTCAGAAGGAAGAACTTGAAAGTTTCCTTAATTCACCACTTCCTTCACATCCAAAGCTCCACAGAGGACAACTAAAAAATGGTCTCCGCTATCTTATTCTGCCTAATAAGGTTCCTGCAAACAGGTATTGCAAATAACTTTGGAAAGATTCCTGGGTTTATTGATTGGTATTTTGTTGTCATAGTACATCAAGGCCCAACAGATTTTTTGACCAATGTATTTTGTCTGTATCTCTCTTACAATTTAATTTATATGAGATAGATGTTACATAGTCTTAAAATATGTTTACTGGATTGCTTGGATGATTCCTTTAGGATAATTTTCAATTGTTATAATGTCTATTCTCTAGTTAGCTTTTCTGATAAAACCATTTTCTACTTAGATAATTAGTATAATACCATTGTTTTATTCGTAAACTAATATATGGTTAACCGAAGGTAACTATCATTACCCAGCCGGGGGCTTGGAATTAACTAAGCTGGGAATGGGTGCTCGGAAGGTGAAAATAAAAATTTTTCTATTTTTATTTCCCATAACTAATAATTTATAATGCAAATGGAATGAAAGATCTACTAAAGAAAGTAAATTAAAGTAATGCAATTAAATTTATCTTAGTTCAGATTGTTCACGTCTTCTATAAATGTTTCTTCTTTTATTACTCATTTTTAATTAAATGATTAAATCTAAATGTTTGTTTAAAACAACAGTGTGCTAATCATAACTGATAAATACTTGTATTCCTAAATTATAATAACAAAATGAATCGGAAAATGATATGCATATCTATTAAATTTTTTGCAAACCATTATAATAACATTTGACAATTTATATTTATGAATATGTTTGATCAAAATATTTTAAAACTTTTATTCTCATACTATATCATTTCCATATCTATCATTTTATAGCCAAGTGTCAGATGAGCAACATCTAAAATTATACTAGTTAGGTACATCAATATCAATATGCTTTTCCAATTACATGCATGAATACCTTGGCTTTTCTCTGTTAGTACGATAAATGAGGGAACTCCATCATAATCAATTATGCACATGCAAATATATTATAACAATCATTTTTCTAATAATGATCATTTCATTCTTATTTGTATAACATTAAATATCTATGATAATTTAAACAATGCTGAGCACTCTAACGTTTCTCTGCTAGTACTAAAGTAACAATAACAATAAATATATTTAATCTAGAAAAATTAAAAAGATTACTATAGCATAAGAACATGAGTGCTCATCTCGATGTTCTCCTCTTTTTACCCTTAAGTTGAACTCCACTTGAAATACCTAATATAAGAAGTATTTGTGTTGATAAATTTAATTATGGTTGAATAATTCATATCTATTGTTAACTTAATTAGTTATTGTAATTTAACATATTATTTAGTTTAATTATTAACCTTATAACTTCTACACCTTCATTTTTTTCTCTTTATTTTGTCTACATCCTATTTCATTTTATTTTTTAATTCATAATTTAACTTTGCTAACTATATTCTTTACTTTTAATTAAAAATATTACAGTTATTGCTATTTTTATTATTATAATCATGGTTTGTTTTAATTATTATCAATATGTATTTTTAAAAATTTTTTCAAATTCATTCCTTCAGATTTTCCACGTGGTTGTCATTATAAATCTTAATTTCATACAAAAACCTATTCAATTATTTAACAGTTATAGATAAATGTTTAGAAATTACAATTGAAAGCATAATTAAAATCACGTCAACTCAACAACTTGCCCCAAAACGCAACTCTTCTTGCTTGAGCTCAGTTTGGTTCTTCTCACTCAAAATTTTGCACTCTAGGCTCCGCTTTCTTATCACATGTGGGTCAGTTCAATTATTTGCACGCAAGTTTTCTTCTTTTCATTCCACACGCAGGAGTCATTTGGTTCAGTCTTCCATACACGAGGCTTCTACCTTCCTTATTTCTTCCTTTGCTCGTGCATAGGATACACAAGCGTTTACTCGTCTCTTCTTCCTTTTCAAGACTGGGAATGGCTACTCTTCTCTTTGGTTCAGCTCGATATAACTCTAGTTCACCAGCCTGACCTGTTTCATAAGCCGAAAGCGTCTCCTTCCTTAAGGATCTTGTCCACTGCAAACCCCGCTTGCATCGACTCTACCTTGACTGACTGCGTGCTCGACACTGCTCCGGCTCTCGTTGTTGCAGTCAAGTCAAATGCATGAGCTACCCATCATTTTTGCTCCAATGCTTTGTTTTGTGGCCTTTGGCTTCGATCGCAAGTGTCATCGCCGTACTCCCTCATCTCGTCTTCCTCGCTCTTTGCTATCTCTCTCTCTCTCTCTCCTTCTTGTCGTCTATTTTTGAATGAGACGTTTTTCTCCTAATTGCAAAACTATCATGATGGTTATCCTGTTCTAAAAAGACATTTACCGATTAGATTTTTTTTATTTTTCAATTATTACAGTAACAATATTTAATACTGCATGGTTCATGCTAGGATAAAAGAAATAAAGTGATATTAATGCTTTTTGGTATAACATGTGCTTTTGTTTTGTTCTCACATGATATATATCAGTTAATAGTGTGATATTTTGAACATGTTTTCATTTCACTTATTATTCTTGTGGTGACACTCTTTAAATGACTTGAGTTACACACATTTGGTCTATCATAACCCATACTTAATTGTTGCAATCCTTATATAAGCCTGAGTAAAAAAATAAGATGATGCCTAGATTTGACCGGACCTTTTATATGAAGAAATGAGGTATAGATGAGGACATAATTAAATGAGTTAAAATGGAGAAATGTCTCGTTCATATTATGCACGATGTAGATGTTGAGAGCAAAAGTTAACTTTTATAGAATTATAATAAGGCTTCCGAAGATACTGAATGGTTTTCAATGTTGAACAACTAAAATTTTATTGATATAAAAATGAGACTGTGAAAATATATGCTAGAAAATACTAGATCAATTAATGAATGACCATAATATAAGAAATAGTTGGAGTGACATTTAATAAAGATATGGTAAGGTGATTTGGACATATATGACAAAGGGTAAAAAATATATCTATTAAATGAGTAGATAATCATAATGGCAGAGGATTGAGAATGAGGATTAGTAGATCTAAATATACATAGATAGAAGTTCCAAATAATTTAAAATAAAATTAACATCCTAGGCATCACTAGTAGAATTATTAGAATAAAGACAAAGTTGTTACCTAGAATTGATTGATTTAAATACTCTATCTTTTATAATAATAATTAAAATATAGATGAGGATGTGATTAATAGTGTTAAAGCTTGATAGTTAAAATGACGAAACATCTCATGAATATTATGTGCTAAGAAGATATTGGAAGGGAAGAGTTGAATTCTATAAAATTGTGGTAAGGCCGAGGATACTGAATCGTTTTCAATCTCGGACAATAAAACTTTTAATGATATGTAATATGAGCATGATAGAAATAAGACTGTTAATATAGATAATACTGAATCATTTTCAATGTTGAACAAAAAAACTTTTATTGATATGTAAGTTGAGCATAATAGAAATATAATTGTTAATATAGATATTGGCAACTATAAGATGATAAATTAATGAATGGTCAGAATATAAGATTAGCTAGAATGACATTCAGTAAAGATAAGGTAACGTGATTTGGACATAGACAATAAAGGGTAAAAAAATACATCTATCAATTGAGTATATAATAATAATGCTAGAGGTTGGTAATGAAAGGGGTTGATCTAAATTTACATAGATAGAAGTTCAAAGTTATTTAAAATAGATTTAACATTCCATGCATCACTCAGAAGAAAGAATTGAAAAGGAAGATTCACAAAGTTGATCCCAATAATTAGGATAATGTTAATGATGATGAAAATGATCACTCGAGTGATGTTGATGTTCTAAACAATGAACCACTTTTTTTAATTTGTATAGGACTCTTGATTTATTTATCTAACATTCATGTTATATTTGAATTTTTCTTTTCTTTGGTTGTTCTTCAAGGCACTATGAATTGCAAAATTTACGATTTGTGATTCATTACTTATATTAATTTTAATTTTTTAAGGTTTGAGGCACATATGGAAGTTCACGTTGGATCAATTGACGAAGAAGATGATGAACAGGGAATTGCCCATATGATTGAACATGTGGCATTTCTAGGGAGTAAAAAACGGGAGAAGCTTCTTGGAACTGGAGCAAGGTCTAATGCATATACAGATTTTCATCACACAGTGTTTCACATTCATTCCCCTACCGACACAAAGGTTGGCTAATTTTTTTTTTTTCATCATACGCTTGACCCTTCATGAGATTTTATTTTTATTTAATTAGTTTCTTTACGGACACCGCTATACCATCATTTGTAGTCCTAGCATCTCTATCTTGTAAATGAAAATAAAGTGTTTCTATTTACTATTTGTCCTAAGACCAAGCATCTTATGTTTTTGATTCAATTAGATCATCTGAAATAAGTTATTTCAGTCAAATTAGCTTCAGTTCAGAGAAAACTATACCAGAATTTGTACCATTGTTAGCATCTTTGTCGAGTCAAACTTTTTGTTTGAGATAGTTCTTTTATGTTACATGTTGTTAATTGTCTAAACCCTTCTCCTAGCTTTCCTAATTTTAAATACACTTCTGCCCTCAAATTGGCGGTAGGGAATGAGCATGAGAGAGGGAGTTGAGAATAATAGTACTTAAACTTGAGGGATTTGTGAGAGTTGAAATTGAGAATATATAGTTATTGTCTTGTGATGGTGTGAGATCCTGTGATTTTCCGAGCACACAAGAGAGTGAGAATGGACTTCATTCCCTTGATATCCTTGTAGCGGGATTTTTCCACCTATCGGAGCCGCGAACCATGTGGATCCCAATTTTTATATTATTTAAATTTGAATTATGGATATTTTTGGTTGAATAAATATTTATATGTTGTTATTCCTTTGTTTTGGGAATTTTGTTTTTGGTTTATGTTATTTCAAAATTTTTTTTCCATGCTTTCCTCAATTTGGAGTGTTGTAGCACAATTTTTGTCAATTGGTTAATTCGTTTCTTGAGGAGAACCGGTGATGGACTCTCCCCATCATCTTTATCTTACCTTTTTGTTGTTCGTTTCACTATTTTTAGAATCGAACATCAGTCAAACAATTTCAACTTCCTTTCAAACTCCATTGATTTCACATATTCTCTTTCTTTTGCCATTGTACTTTTTCTTCCCACTAAATTCGATTTCAGAACACTTTCTAGGAATCTTAGATCGATATCATTTGGTGTTAGAGTCTGTCAAACCCTAAATATTTAGTGATTATTTTCTTTATTTTTCCATTTTGAAGCCTATCTTTACATAACAAAATACCTCTGCCAAAACCATCCCTACATTTTTAACCATAAGCTTTCATCTAACCCTCGTTCCACAATTTTCACCATCACCGAAACCCTAAAGTGAGGGATTTATCATGTCGCCTAGGAGAAATTCTTATACCGTTGTTCAAGACCTTACCATTGAAGATATATTGCTCGAAATCTTCCACATGCAATGGAGGCACACTGATTTGCAAATGAAATAACATAGGGAAACCACCCACAACAACAATGGTGGTCACCCATATGAAGAAGAAAAATCCATTTTCACCAAGAAACCTCAAAATTTTCACCTTCACCGTAACTCTAAAGTGAGGAGATCTACCATGCCATCATGGTGAAATTCTCAAAAGGGTGTTTAATACTTTACCTTGGAAGATATGTAGCAAAAAATCCTCCAATTATAATGAAGGCTCATTGATTTTGAAATGTGGTAACATTGGGAAAGCCACCGCAACAACAATGGTGACCACTCATATAGGAAAGTAAAAAACCCATTGTCACCAAGAGGCCTTAAGCGACAAAGAGCTAATTTTGTGTCAAATTACCATTATAGGAGAGATGGTTTTGGATCGAATGTTGATTTGCCGGATTTTGATGCTGATTTTGATGCTGACATGGATCTAGACAAATTTATTGAGTGGCTTTCAATACTAGAATAAGTCTATGATTATAAATACATTTCGCATGATAAGAAAGTGAAGTCAGATGCCATCAAATTAAAGAAGAGTTCTCTCTTGTGGTGGGAGAACTTGAAGCGCTTGTGTAAGTATGATGAAAAAGTAAGACCATAATTTTGTCCTAGATGAAAAATGAAATGCAACACAAGTATTTGCTTGCACATTACAAACATGGTATGTTTTTGAGACTTCAACACTTATTACAAGAAGAGTTTCAAGTAATGGAGTACACCTTCGAGTTTGAAAAATTTATAATGAAAAGTGAGTTGGTGAACTCAGAGGAAAATATTATGGCTTAGTTTCTTGGAGGATTGAGACTGTTCATTGACAAGGTGGTGTAGTTATAGCCCAATTGGACGTTAGGTGTCCAAACCGTAGCCATGAAGATGAAGATACATCACAATAATATCATGTCCATACTACCCTTCAAAGAGGATTCAACCATCAGATCAGATAGCAAGATACCAACCATAGGGCCAAGTTCTATCTCCTGTAAAGCGAAGTCATTATAGGAGGAAAAAGATGACTGCTTGGGCCAATACCCTTAAAATTCTTTGCAGAAGGAAATGCTTAAAGTGTCATTTGTATGGAAAAACTGCATCCAACTCCTCAAGCAGGAGTCATTTCATTTACTGAGTTGGGTGTAGTGAAAGAAACAACCAATAAAAATTGAGGGGAGGAGGAGAAGAGTGGAGAGGAGTACCTATTACCTATATATGATGATGAGATGCTTGTGATTTGACGAGTCTTAATATTGACTCCAAGAGAGATCATCACTGGTTTACATATAACATCTTTCTTGTTGTGCTGTGAAAGGGAAGGCATGCTGTCTCACTATTGAAGAAGGCAGTTGTGTGAATATAGTATGCACACAAATAGTGGATAAATTGAGCCTTGTTATGCAAAAATATTGCTTTAATATTTCCTGATTTGTTTGAAGGAGGATGATAATATTATTGTCAACAGGAGTTGTTGTAGACTTTTAATTGGAGATAAGTTGCATGATCAGGTGATGTGAATCATGCTTATTTGATTTGTGTCGCATTCTTTTAGGCAACTTTGATAATATGATAGGGATACAATTTATGATGCCCGTAAAAACACATATTCATTTATCAAAGATGAGAAGCTTATTGTATTTCGGTCATTGAAGGAGCAATCAATAATGAGCTCAGACTTGAGAGTTATATTGCCTTGTGCTATATTTTTATAGGCCATGAAAAAGAGATGTTAGTAGTACTAAAACTTGGTGCTGTTTGAGGACAGTGAGACATGAGGTAGTACGACCCTTATATAAAGAACTTCAAAATATTTAGATTTATACCTTGCCACCTCAATTTTCATCTTACAAGAGATTCAACATGCCATAAACCTCATCCTAGTTTCTTCGCCCCTTTATCGATCTACCTATTGAATGTGGCTATCAGAGTATGAGGAGCTGTAGAAGTTGCTTGAGGTTCTAATGGCTTGGGGAGAGGTATTTAGAGCATCAGTTCATGTGGCATACTAACTTTGATTGTCCCCAAAAAATGAAAGTTCGTGGTGGATATGCATTGATAGTAGGTTCGCGAACAAGATTCCTATCATATTCAGATTTTTTCATTCTCATATTACATGATTTACTTGATTAGTTAAATGGAGCAAGTGTTTTCGGTAAGATCAACTTGCACATTGGTTACTAACAGATTAGGGTGAGTTTAAGAGACTAGTGGAAGATAGTTTCAAAACATGAGATTGATTGTATGTGTGGATAATCATGCCCTTTGGTCTCTTCAATACACCAAACATTTTCATTTGGCTAATGAATCAAATTTTCTGTGAGTCTTCTTTGTGAAGTTTGTGTTTGTATATTTCGATGATGTATTGGTATACAGTCGTTCAATGAAAGAACACTTGCAGCTCTTGCGACATGTATTAGTTATTTGGACACAACTGTATTGCCATCCAAAGAAGTATTATTTTCGGACACCGTAGACATGCTTCCTAAGGTACATTATTTCAACAGTAGGCATTGAGATAGAAACAATGAAGATTGGGGCTATTGTGAACTGGCCCCAGACAACTGTCGTTTACTTAGATATGCTAGTGTCATGGATTGACATCTTTTGACAAGAGATTTATCTAGAATTTTAGCCCAATTGCGACACCCTTGATTGAGCTTCTTGAGTTAGATAAATTCACGTGGTCAAATGACACATAGGGTAGCTTTGAAGCTCTGAAAAAATAGATGCTTAGGTCCCAGCTCAGCTCTTCGAGATTTTAACTAAATCTTCAAGGTAGACTGTGATGCCTCTAAAATGGGAATTAGAGTTGGGTTGAGGCAAGACAGACACTCTATTGCTTTCTTAAGTGAGAAGATGAATGAGTATAGAAGAAATTATTCTACCTTGGGAATCATTGGCTCAAATAATTCAAAATCTACCCTTTTGGCTGTAAACAATTTCTTTTGTAGCTTTAAACGCAATCTTTAGTTGTAGACATTGTCACAACTTATTGCAAGTTTTCATTCCAACTATGCTTTAAAACACCTTAAAGCACTTTAAATACATAACCTGTATGAGATATTCAAGTATCACAACATTTTGCAGAATCTGAATCTGTGTATTTGGTACTAATTTACAAAATTAGATTCTTCATACCTCAATCTCAAGTTTAAGTACCCTAAAACCAATTTTGCAGCTTACTAATGATATCTCCTCGGAATATCCATGAAACTACTTCTAATATTGAGTGAATAAACTAATTTAGCCTGCAGCAAATAATAGCATACTTGATACTACCATCAACATTTTGGTAGGAAATATTCTTCATGCATGACCTTTTAACATCTCTTGGTTTTTAACATCTCATGTCGCTTGATCCTTGTTTAACATTAAATGTTGTGCTGAACAAATTTAGAAGCTGACATCTCATGCCGGTCACAACCTTTTTGATGTATGAACCTTTTTTTCTCTTTTTACGCTTCTGATGATCTCCATTTCAATTTTTTTTTTCAGGTCCAAGGTCCTTAATCTTGAACTCCACCTTGAGAAAAGCTTTCAACCTCATGTTTTCTTCCAAATTACTACTCTTATGTATATCATCAATATAATGCAAACGACAGATAGAGCTGCTGACCTCCATAGATTTTAAATTCACACAAAAAACCATAGAAGCTATAACAGAAGTCAATATCTAACATATGCTCATCATTTTTTTTCATTCTGTATTCTTGTAGCTTGTTTCAACCTTATCCTTGGTTCCTACTTCAACGGATCCATTAGATTGATTTTTGTAGATAGTGCTTTCCAATATTTCATGCAAAGATGCAATTTTAACAACCATATGTCAAGGTTCATTTCAAACTATACAGCCATCTCAAGAAAAACCCATATTGACGTATGCCTTGCATCTAGAGTGAAAATTTCAACATATTCTACTTCCTTTTTCTGTGGAAACCATCTTAACAGAAGCTTAACTTTGAATCGTAGCTCATTTACTGAAGGAATCCTTCTTGAAAAATCTTTTGCAATTGACAATCCTTTTATTTGTCTGCCAACTTCCAATTATTATTCTTCTTTAGGGACGTCATTTTTCATTCACGGGCTGCTGTCATTTATATTTTTATGCACTTTTAATAACTTCTTTATAGGAATTGGTTCATAACCTTATAAAATATATAGTCACAAATGGGATAACAATTGAATCTACTTGCTCATAACTTTGTAGTGCTTGAACCATAGGCCTAGATATGCCACTTGCTATAGTGGATATTCTTTGAATATCTTTTGGGTTTCTTTTCTAGCATCTTCAAGGCTAGTGACAAATATGAACAATTCTCTTTTATACCCTCTTTCGAGTGCATAAAGAAGTTTGGTTAAACTTATTTTAATTCCTTAAATCATAATTTTAACCCATTAAAAATTATTTCTCTAGCTATTTGCATCTCATTATAATTTACTTTTGCTTCATACTTTATAGTTCAAAGCGAACATTCTAATCTTTTTTCCATAGCTTTCTCGAGTCATTATAGGTCACAACATATTTTAACTTATCATTTGGCTAGAATGAAAAATAAATGAAGCTTTGAAGAACACTCATCACATTAAAGATTGAAAAATCAATTTTAAAAGCATTCTACAAATCCTACACAATTAACATAATTATTGCAAGAGAAAGGTGAAAAAACTACTCACTAAGCATAGAGAAAGCACCACAAAACATCATTAACACGAAGCAAATCCACTAGGTAATTGTGTTTTACAAAAGTACAATACAAGAAATGCACAATACTTAGCTTCTTCCTCTTTACAATGCTTTGAAAATGCTTTCTTAGGATCTCCTAGACCCGTGCTGCTGTGCTGAATAATCTTCTTTCAATACACCTCTCAAATCTCACCAAAATCTCTAAGTAAAAGCCCTAATTTTCTTATACAACAAACCCTACTATTCTCCTCTTCTTCATGAAAATCCTCTTCTAAATCCCCTTAAAGAACTCTTGTAAACTTCCAAATAACTCCCCACGTCATGGGGAGAAACTGCTGAAAACTGTCCAGCAGTTGCTAGCGCCTAGGCAACAACCTCTCTGTCTGTTCGGTTATGCACTGGCGCCTAGACGCTCAAGTAAGTAGCACCAAGGCGCTTGTTAGGAGCGCCTAGGTGACCAATGGCTGGCACCACCTCATATCAGCTCTGCTTCGCTCCAATTCTTCTCCACTTCGATCTACTTTTACTGCCTGTTGTATCTGCAAGAAAAAACATGAAAATACCATTTTTTTAAAGTGCAATTTCGTTCATAAAAATGTGCAAAATATAAATGAAAATAACCTTGTTTTTCTACACATCACCTAGTATGACCCTAAGCTATATTGTGAACTACCTTTAGCCTATTGTAATCTCTTGGTAGTCCATTCCACCTTTCTTTTAGGTTCTTGAACTCAATAGATGATGAACGACTTCTATTTATTAATAAGGTTCTGTTGGTAAACCCGCATTATTCAACATTCATTTTTAAGGAGTGGTCTTGTTGTGGCTATCGGTTAGGCCATTTTATTAAGGTGCCAATCTCTTAGTGAAATAATATACTATTTGTTCCTTGCAATACTTAATGAATAGATCCAAGTAAAACTGAAGGCCATTTCCAATTTGCAGTTTCCATTCTTTGATTCTATATAAGCTTTATCTTCAGCTTCAAGTAACGAGGGAACAATTTTTTGGATAATCTTTAATAAATACTTAATTGTAGCATGCCCCATCATGCTACTCCTTTTCTGTACAATTGAGAGAGGTCTGAATGCACATATCCTAAAATCTCATTAGATTTATATTTTGAAGGAAAAACATTAATCTCTTGTTTTTTTTGCTATATTCAAATTTGCGGGCTTCCTAAATCCAAAGAATTACTATTCTTCAAGCCTATGAAGGATGTCATAACTTGTTTTCTTCAATAATATTACAAGACATGCTCATACATCCTCCAAGCACTGATTTTCTTTGAAGTTTATGCATCCCATTCATATGAATACCTTTCATTATGATCAAAAACTCATTACACACCTTAGGCTTCCATCTTCACAACTAAAACTATATCCACAACAATCTAATTCACTGAGAAAAATCAAATTTCTTTTATGCTCAGGAACTTAAGTCATATTTTTTAGTACTCTTTCAATGCCATCATGGAGTTGAAGTCACATAGATTCTTTTCTCTCAACTTTGTAAGCCTTGCTATTTCCAAGATACACTGTGCCACCTATTTAATTTCGAGGTTCAAACCAACTCTTTTTTGGGTACATCTGGCAAGATCATCCAGAATTTGGTTCTACTCCTTGCTTGGATTAGAATCTAAGATTGATAGGACCTGCCACGGTCATAGCCTACATTATTGCAGCATCTCCATCATGGAATCTTTCTTGATTCTGGCTCTTCTCTGGCTTCTTGAAATGACCTTCTTTTGATGAAGAAATTTTTCGCTAGTCAATTGTGCTATCTTTCTAAGATTCAATATTTATTTATATTTCATGCAGATTTTACTTATAACATAGCCAAAGAATCATTTTCATAGAACATAGGGTTAACAAAATGTTTAAACGTACTTGGCATTGAACTTAGGAGAATAATTATTTGATATTATCAGTTATTCACACACATTCTTTCCAAATGAAGAACTTTAGGTTTAAAATTGTCTACAAGCTTATACAATAATTTGAGTCATGCATTTGCAATATATACATTTTCTTGAGATATAAACAATTGATCAAAGTATTTGTAAGAAATAAGAATTTTAACCCTGTTTATGTGTCGGTAACAGTTCTTTCATCCACAGCTTTTCGAAGAACTTCATTTCCAAGACTTGGTATGAAACTATTCTAGGATTCCTAGAAGGTGTGATAAAGCACAAAATATGTTGGCAAAATTGTCGGATTGATAACGTGCGTGGGGAAGATGGATGGTGGCTGAAAAATGGCGTGAACGTTGACGGAACAGCGAATAAAAAGCAGGAAAAGGGTGGTTTTCTGCTGTGAACGGCAGATTGTAGTGGCATACGCTTGTTCGGCTGAAAGCATTTAATAGACGGTGTCTGGGAGGGAAAAGGAGATGAGACCTGCTGCTGGGAGGCAGGGTGGAGGTGTTCGGTGGCTGTCGTTGCTGAAAACAGCGGTTGAATGCAAATCGAGGAGAGGAATCCACCACCTGTTTCTAGACAAGTTATATGCAAACCATTTGCGAAAGGAATAAGATATAAGCCTCTGGAGAGCAAAATTCAGAAAAAATGCAAAGAAAATTGCATCCGAAAACCTACTAAAATATATTAAAAGTCTCCTAATAGAAAAATACTTAATTGAAATATAAGAAAAAAAATGAAAGGCTTAGAAAGGAAGGAAAGGAAAGAAGAAATTTGCTAAAACTGAAATAAAAAAATAATAATAAAAAAGAAAAAGGCTGCTGATTCTCTCATGATCGTGGGATCCAATGGCACAATAACCATGGAAACAGGACTGCGGGAGCTGACATATGCTCCTGCATCATAGTAGAATTGTGCTGTGAGTTTTGTTCAATAACTCTCCATGCAATCTTTCATCTACTTTTTGGATTATCTCCAATAGGGCCGCACTAGCCTTGGTGCATAAAAAGTGTCTTTATTTTCGGCCTCCAAAGGTTGAAATCATTAAGACCGGTGAATTTTTCCTTTTAAATTGTGATCATTGACATCTTGAATCTTTAGCCTCTATTCTTGATCTTCTTGATCTATCTAAGACACCACTTAAAGCAAAACAACTTCTAAGATGTCTCGGAAGAGACACAGAGTCAACTAGACTCACCTTCTCGCTTCCTTTTATTATGCTTTCTTCTTTTTCTTTCTTTGTCATTCAAGGAAGTACTACAACATAGGTTCTCTAATGGTTCTGCCTGAGAGCAGCTGCACCGTTTTTCTTGAAGGCACCTTGAAATGATGGTATTAGTAGGCTCTGACAAGTTCACCATGATCTTGGTGAGCTGGTATTGATCCAAGTAAGTTCATGTTGGTTTGGGCAATTTAATTATCTTTTATCGGTTTGAATTTTCTGAGTTGTCCTTAGCCATTCGACTTCACTTGAATCAACTATTTAGGATATTTGAATGTACAAATGTGTCTATGCTCCCCTCTTCAAGTACTCCATGTCATTCTGGTTTTGTGGTTCATGCAATATGGTAAACCTTAAGGTCATGCCAAAGAATTAGGATTTCTTAGATTTGTGTATTCAACTTATTCATACTTTTGAGGGAAAAAAATATTTTTTGGTGGGAGGGGGATTTCGCCTTTTTCTTAAATAGGCTATAATGAAGCTTTACAACTACTGTACTCACGTTTTCCTCTTCTAGTTACCTTATATGTATTTTTTTTAACTGACTTTTCGTGCTGTATCAGGGTTACCTTTCTATGTATTTTTTTACTGACTTTTCATGTTATATCAGGACTCGAATGGGGATTTACTTCCATTTGTGTTGGATGCTTTAAATGAGGTAACCTTTTTTCACCTAATTTTTTTCTACTATTTTCTGGAATAAAACATTTATCTTTGTTGGAATGACCGGGCTTTATTACAATCAATTAGAATCATTTGGAAGAGCTCTTCAGGAACAAATAACATATGGATGGGTCTTTGAGTTTCTCTTGATTATTTCAACCACTTAGTTCAATTAAGTTGAATTCCAGCTATAGCCTAATATGAGCAAAATAACGATCCATTTTGAACCCTAAATCAGACTATAGCATTGCTAGGGTATTGGCGCATGTTAAGGATGATACAAGTCATCTCTTGGTGCTTGCTGATTGATAGTGTAGTAGTGACAATTTTGTAGATTTTGCGCTTATAGCATGTTATCTTATTTTGTTTTTAGAAAAAGTATGTATAGATACCGTTGAAATCTTCCATATTGATATGAATTTACTGTGTCGTAGCACAAGTTGCACTTGTAGGAAAGATTGAACTACTCATAGGAGTCGTAAAATAAGCAGATAGTTGCTAACCAACAAAGGGCGTAATACGAGACCAATTGAGGATGCTATTTTAATATGTGTTTTTTGTCTTATAATCTTTTATTAAAATTGTGATCGTAATTTTTGATTTTTTTGGAACATTTTTTAATTTTGAAAATTTGAATTTTAAATTTTTGAAATATAGGGTGGAGTAACTTTTAAATTTAAATGAGAGATGGTATCGAGATTTGAAACACTAAATAACTTTCTCTCCCTCTATATAATGTCGGACACGAAAGAGAGAGGAAGTTAGAACACTTTTGTAACTTCTCCAACTTCCTTTGAAGCTTGTGGACCAAGCCCATCACCCTCTCTTAAAAAATTTGATGATGAAATGAAGAAGAATTTGATGCAAACTTTTGGATTTTAACTCTTGTGAGGCAAACTTGGTGGTCAAACTCTTGAAGGAGAAATTGGGTGGTTTCTTCTTGGTTTACTATATTGGTGAGTGGTAGATTTGCTTCTGCTTTCTAAATTATGTTGGTGATTTCTGTAGAATTTTTCTTCTATTCATTTTGTATTCATTTATGTATTACCCCAAATCCAATTGCAGTTTAAAATACTTTTTAAAATCATTGAAGGCTTTATGGCCAAGACTAGCCCCAACTAATCCTAGTATTATGTCAGTCCTCATGTAGCTGACCTAACCTTTACAACTTTAAAAACCCTAGTTGGTATTGTTCTTGTGATCATCCATTATCATTACACTAATTCCCAAATTAATCTAGTCTAAATTTATCATAAATCTTAAAACAAGATCTAGGTTGTTCTTTTTGCAATATGGCTAATCGAAAAGCTTGAAATTATGTAAAAAACTCTAGAATCCATGTAGAGACATTAGTCTATCTTTCTTGAGTGTTTAAGCCCTTGGCACCATACCTCAGTCCCTCAATCTAAGCCTTTAGCCCTTGGTACCATACCTTAGTCCCCTGAATCTAAGCCTTAATTGATTTCCACTTCTCTCGAGTTGGTGGGTAAAATCATATTTGGGTGAGCCCAATTGCATGAAATTAAACTTTTACTTTTCAAATTCTATGAAACCTTGTGTATCCTTCTAATAGCTTTTACGAGTCTCACAAGCTCAGTTAAGCCACCAATCAATAATCTAAACCCTAGGCAGTGAGGGGTATATTTGCTTTGGTAGGGTTTAATTTATATGCACTTGAGGTCAGCTAATTTGGGTTTGTCTGCCATCCTGAGAACACTGTAAAACAATTTAAAGCTTGACTGAAGGGACATAGGGTTGGGATCAAGGGCTGAATATATTTGTGAATGATAGTATAATGTTCTTGATAGATTGTGGAAAGTTTAAAAAAAATTGAAGGCTTTTTTGTTGACCCAATGGTGTTAAGGGCAAGATTAGGCCTTATTTCAATTAAGGTTGCCAGGAGTCTTCCAAGTGGGTTTATGATGGATTTGAGGTGAATTAACATGGGGAATTGTTGCGTGATAATATGGGATGACACTACAACAAGTAATAATATCAATTTGTATTTGTACTTTTAGAAATTAGAAAGTTGAAGTTGGCCATAAAAGTTAGAACAAGACTAGGCGTAGTCTTAGCTATGTGGTTTTGGCTTTGAATTGCACAATTATTTAAAACTCTAATTATGGTAGGATTTTTTGTTGACTAATAGAGAATAAATGTAAAAGGGTATTACAATAATTACAAATAAAGTTCGAGAAGAAAATGCAATCTACCGCTTACTTAACTCGTAAATATGGAAAAATTATGCAATTATTCCTCTAAGGGCTTCTATGGGATTATTTTTGTTTCTTTTTATATTTTATTGGCCTTTACTTTTTTAAAACATATTTGTTTAATGTATTTTTTATTTGTTTTTAATTTTTATTTAAAATAAAATCAAATTATTTTAACACATAACGCCAGTACCTACTCTCGCACTATCATCAAGACATTTTCTTAAAGCTCCACAATCTACAGTAGAAAAAAGCTATCAGTGAGGATTACACAACAAAATTTATGCAGCTTAAGTTTAAGTGTGAGTCGAAGGATATATGAGCAGATCGTAGCCAAACATTCGAGAGGTACATAGCCCACCATTAGTAATGTGTTCCGGTTGGAACCCTAGTGGAGATTAAGGGACCTGCAGACTTTAGCATTGAAAATAGAGAGATACCAGAAGCAGACCAAACAATCACTCAGAGTTTGGGATCTCAGGATGACCATGCCTCAGGGAGTGGGGTGTCAGTCAACTTTTTTTGATTTTTGAAAATTTAAATTAAATTTAATAAAAAAGGTATATGATTTTTTATTTTTAAAATAACATATTTTAATTTTGAAAAATAAGACTGAATGGATTTTCTTCATCTAATAATTTGCATAATCGTGCCCGCTACCGCAAATAATACACCTTCCCGAAAGATAATTGTATACCTCGACAATGGATCCAATCATGCAAACTAAGAGATTTGTGACATCCGTTTGACCTGCTAACCTTTTATGTGTGACCAACAAGTTCTCCTACTTAATATATAGATCAGGTAGGATTTATTTTACTGGGTTCCAAGTTTCCTATAGAGACAAATTCCTATAGTTTATTACATCTCAAATGACTAAAAAAAGATGAAGGGTACTAGTTTTCAAGAATTCCAAAGTTTAGTTTTAAGGTTTCTTGAAGGAAGTGTTAAATAAGAAAAGACTAAATAGGAACAATTATTTTAGGAGTCTAAAGATGGGGAAGGTAGGGACGTCATAGATCCTTTTGTGTGGCTGCATTTTGGAGATGATGTTATTTAAGTGTTTAATCCTGCCAATTTTATGATTTGAGACTTACATTTGCATAATACCCGATTATGCAAATATCCTAGAATAATAAGAGGATTTACGTCGTACCAGACGATAACTGATCTTGATGATATAGTTGTGCAAAATATATAAAGTTGACTCCACTGTACAGCGGTGCCAAAAACTTGATGCATTATTTTATGAATAAAAAATTTAAGCAATTTATGTAGGGATTCTACGCAAGTATACGTATCGTTATCAAGTAATATAGGACATCCTGTTTAAGCCCCAAATATCGATCCCACAAGGAATGTTTAAATTTGAAATGATAAGTTAACTAGGAAATTCACAGCAATAAAATCACTGTCACTAGTTTCGAATATTTGATGTATTATTAGAAAATTATTAACTACTAGCAAAAATTGAAATGCAAAGTTTAAACAGTAACTACGAAACTATGGTTATGTGATGAAGTTATCTAATATGAAAAAACATCTTTCGCACTACAAGGAGTTTTTGGTAAAATGAGATGAGATAAATGATTTAAATATGTATTGTGCCAAATAAGAACAGTTTTAATTCTTTACCCTGATTCAGGGTTATAGAGAATCATTGACTAATATCAGGTTTAGTCCCTAAATCCGTGGTTAGGCTGGGAAAATACTGACTCTCATTCCAGAACTCCACTTCCATTCCCTTGAAGGCTAACACTCGCTTTAGTTCTTAAACACTAAGACCAAATTGAGGATTTTAGTCTGTCACCCTAAAATCTTCAATTCTACGTCCAACAATGTATATTTTTTTGTTTATTTGCACTTAATTCCATGAACGAAATACTCTTCCATGGAATTAAATGTGATTCTCACTCTGTTGTAGAACTCATACTCCATTTCCCGGATCATATGCTTCACAACATATTTTAATATATCTATTGACTAGATCGAAAAGTAAATTAAGAACGGAGTTGAAAAACCATCATAATTTATTTTATATTTTAAAATTGACAAATTCAAATTATTTCTTCATTTCACCATCTCTTAGAGTAGGGAGAAAGATAAAGGAAACTACTCAGATTTTATGAGAAATATACAACAAAACACAAATTTCAGATATAAAAAAAGTTCATACAAGAATAATCAACAAACAACACTTATCTGAAACTCTGTCTTAAAGCAAATCCCTTGTAATCTCTCTTGGACTCTTTCTCTTTTTACAATACTTTTGATTCTCTCTTAGAATATGTAAGGAAGAAGAAATCTCTTACTTCTCTCCCTCTCTAACAACTCTTAGAAAAAAATTCACACTTCAACTCACCACAAAACTCAAAATTCTAAAGAAATAAATGACCAATGAACTCTAAGTGGCCGGGGGGAGGCGAAAGAGAGATTTTTCTGATCAATTTTCGCTTTAAATAGAGCCTAATGTCGATTTTTCAATAGGTGCATTCAAAAACTCTTCAAAAAGCATCCAAATTCGTCGAATCTTCTAGAAATCGGTCTTGCACAGACATTGGTGCCGTCGGCGCCAGTGACCCGTGAATTAATTTCGTGCTTTCTGTCAAATGGCGCTGTCGGCGCTGAGGAAATTCTGGCCTATGTTCTGTATGTCTGTGCAGTCGACATCCATCCTTGTGCCGTTGGCTCTGAGTATTTCTTCAAAAACGCCATTTTGACTCAAAATTCCGTCTTTTTTGCTTTTTTTTGCTTCAAGTTTTAAAAATCAACAACGTGCAATAAAATATGAAAAATACATTCATTTAAAACACAATATTACCAAAAATGAGTATAAAATATAGGTCTAAATATGCGTATATTTTTGGTGCATCAATAACCTAGACGAATAAGGACTTACGTTGTACAACATGGTTGCACAGGAGACTAAAGAGGGTGTGAGTATTTACATCGCGTCGGGCGAGCTACCTCGAAGTCCTATGGGTTATTATTTAAACTAGAGAGAGGTATTGCTGAAGAAGATCCACTTGTTGCTCGATCCAAGCTCCTCGTCGTGCTGTCCACGAAGTTGACTCTGAGAATTCTGCTATAATCGTAGCTCCAGAGTTTAAGGGTTGAGGTTTATGGTTTAAATGTCACATTTTGGTTTGTTCGTTATTGTTCAAATGTCGAAATGTTCAAGGGGAAATTTTAATTTAATTTGAGCGACACTGGTTAAGATCCCACGGTTTCATCATTTCGGTTTCTCTATTTTCTTTTAAATTTACCTAGATCGGAGTCCGGTTAATAACCGTAGGTCACCTTATCCGAGATATTCTCGTAAATCCAAAATGGGTGGATTAAGGTCATTTACTAGGTTTAAAATTGTATAAATTTTCGAAAATGCAATCTTGTGGTTTTGTAGTTGTGTAATGTAAATAACACATGCATGGTAAAGTAAGAACATGACAATAAAATAAAGTAGTAAGAGATTGTAGTAAATAATTATAATTGTGTACCTGGGCCTTTGCTACTGCTGCAAGGTTAGTATTGTATGTAAAAGTAAGCAGGTATATCTAAGGATTTCATGAGCACACCGAACATAAGCATACATATGGAAAAGAGCAGGTGACACATGAAACCTCGGAGAGGACCTGTAAAGATTTAAGTCATGGTGGGCTCAGGGCTGGGCTGTGTGCTTTATAATCCAACTTCGGATATAGGCCACCAGTTAGACAGTCTAAGGAGGGGAATTCCTTGTCGCAGTCGAATCGATTAACGAGTGGACTCTCGTAGTATCTTATCCGAGTTTCTTTAAATTTTCATGCATATATGGTTTACTTAGCAGTCGAAAATAATAGTTTAACGAGAGAAATATTTTTTTGTTGTACATATGAGTTTTTTTTTTAGGATCAAGTGCTCCACAAGTTAATTGTCTTGATCGGACTAGAGCTACCAACAACCTAAAAAAGTCAGGGGCATTCTCCCTTAAAGAGTTGGTGAACAATATCACATGTTCTGCTCTCACTTCATCGAAGGTCAACGAGGCAGGAGACACTGTTCTAATTTCCACTTTTAGCACGCATAAGTACTTTCATCATTGCCCTAGAAAAAAAAAATAAATCTGGGGAAGAGGAGAGGTGACTGACCAATCTCCCAAAATCGACGACATAGAGGAGTAGAACGACAAGCAGGTCACCTCAAAAGAGTGCTTAAATCCTCATAAGATAACGATTTAGAGTAATCCAAAAACTATAGGCAAAGGGCCCCTCCAAACAATGCTAAATCAACTTCCAAACAACACGAAAAATGAGCCCTAAACAACCATTTAGAAGTCCCCAAGCAGTAATTTTAAAAGGCTCCAAACAACAGTTTTAAAGTTTCCAAACAACACTTTTAAAGCCACCAAATAACACTTTTTAAAGGCTCCAAATAGTAATTTTAAAAGCCTCCAAACAACATTTTTGAAGCCACCAAACAACACTTTTAAAGCCCCTAAACCGCCCAATTTAAAGACTCTAAACAATACTGTTAAAGCCACCAAACAACACTTTTAACACTCCCAAACAACACTTTTAAAGCCACCAAACAACACTCTTAAAGCCACCAAACAACACTTTTAATACTCTCAAACAACACTTTTAAAGCCACCAAACAACAATCTTAAAGTCCCCCAAATAGCAATTTTAAAGCCCTCAACAACAACTTAAAAGCCTCCCAAGATAGCATACGTGCAATCCAAAATAAACATGTTTTAAACCTTCCAAAAGCAACATTAATTTAGGCTCAAGATTCTCATGCATACCGCTCGATTCTCATGTATTTACATAAAAGCACCCACACTTGTTGAAATCCATACCTGAAAGCACAAGCTACCACAATGTTTGATATATATTGCTAACTTCTAGTGTATACAAGTAATGGGCATAAATGTGAAGGAATATAAAGTTTAGGAATTAGACATGAATATCAATTCACTACCATGATTACAAAGCTTCGAATCGGCACCATACAAGATTTCAGATTTCCAAAATAACAAGAACCTTCATATATATATATATATACATATACTTGCATGCACATTGGTTAATTCTTTATGTATTCTTATATCGAATACCTAAAACACTTCATATATTCGTACAACTCAATTCTTTCACATTGCATAAGAGAGACAATCAATTGGATTTTTAAACAATAAGATATATATTTTCATGCATAATTAATGTGACTTGCATGTAAAAAAAGTTTAGGCGTTAGTTATGTTAGTTCATAAGAAATGTGGGGTTGCAAATTTTATTTGGGACGGTTTTGAAAGCAATCAAATCAACATCAAATATTGCAAGTACCTACAACTTTCTCCTATGACAATCTTTCAATTTTCGAAAAGTCACTTCCTTTCTATAGTTCCCACTTATACTAATTGCTAAAAAAAGTTGTAAAAATTCAAAGCTAACACACTAAGTGAATATGTAAAAAAAAAAAAAAAGTCCAGAAGTTGAATTAAATATGTGAAACTTCCATTTCTGATTTCTCCAATATACACAAATGCATAAATAAAACACAAAACTATAGGGTATTTAGAGTTAAACTTTTCTTCTGAAGGAGAACTTGAGTTAAAATTGACTTGAGAGCCTCAATAAGAATAAATAGCATCTGACGAGATTACCGAGCAACCAACAAAACTCCGGCAATAGTAGAAGTCGGCAAGCCTTGCGGCCAAGTAGAGAGAAGAAGCGGGGGCGGGCTTCGGCGCAGAGGCGGGATCGAGTGAGGGCTTCGGTGCAGAGGTGGCATCTAGAGGAGGCTACGGTGTAGCGGCGGGATCGAGAGGAGGATGGAGGTGCGACCAGGAGAGGGGAGGCGAGCGTCTTCTTGGTCGCGGAAGAGAAAAGAAGAGTCGAGCGGGTGTTCGACATTTTGAGAGGATGAGGCGAGGGCTTCGGTGCAGAGAGTAGGGGCGAGCGATGTCTCGTAGTGGAAGTGGGAGTCGAGCGAAGGTTTTTGGTGGAGTGGGAGAGGCGAGCGGGGGCTTCTGTGTAGAGGCGGGATCGAGTGAGTGCTTCAGTGCAGAGGAGGGATCAAGAGGAGGCTTCCGTGCAGAGGCGGGATCGAGAGGAGGAAGAGGGGATTACCTGTCGAGCGAGGAAGAGGGAGCTGGGGGAGCATGAGAGGAAGGTGAGGGCCTCGGTGGAGAGGGAGTCGGGCGAGAGAGTTTCAACGTCGAGGGGAGGCGAATGTGGAGAGCAGACTTTGGTGCAGAAGGGAGAAGTGAAAATTGGTGCAGGGAGGAGAGTCGAATGATTTTGTAAACCCGAGTTTCAATAGAAAACATTACGGGAGGGTGAGTGGGTAATTGAATGGTTTCTAGTCACGTTTTGGGCTGAAGTGAAAGGTCATAATGCCTAATTAAATTCAATGAAGGAGAAATTTGACGGTTAATTTGAAATTTGAAATTTCAACTTATGAATCGTGCTACTGTGCAATCTGGTTTAATTGACTCGTGTTCAGCCTAAATTGGACTCGGGTTGAGCCTTAACCCACCGCCATTAATTAAATAATTAGTTGCGTCGATTTTTGTGTCGTTTGCTCGTGCGCGGAACTATAACAATATGAGTGTCCTTAATAGCTAAGTTGACATCCCGAACGCGTTCACGCGGTCCGTTTCGTCATCTGGAGTTGTCCGAATAAGTTTGCCGACGATCGGATCGAAATGCATCAATTTTAATTTTTCTCTGAATTTTGGGTTCGTGACGGATCATTCTGAAAATTAATTTTGATTTACATGATGGTGCAATGTGTGTGAGTGTCAATGATGTGAGTTGTTACGTTTATGCACATTGAATGTGTGAATTGTAGTGCTGCGCAGCTGAGCCACGAAAGGTTCTCCTAAGGCCTCTTAATCCTATAGGAACTCATTTTTGGGCCCTCCACATGTGATCCTTAGCCATTGCAACTAAAAGTTGAGTGCTTAGGACCACTCATGCGAGGTCTTCACACAAATGGGTCTAAAAGTGGTTTGAAATTCTATGTGTGATAGGTTTGAATATTAGTCCTCTAAGTTGGTCAACAAGGAACTTTTAAAGCTAGACCCTAGGTCTTGGGAGAAAGAAGCCAAGACCTCACCGAAAATGAGGTCAACATAGAGCAGACTGGTTAGAAGTAGGACAAAATCCATTAGAGTGAGAAGAAGTTTGAGAAGAGTAGCACAAGCACTATAGTCTCAGCTAAGAAATGCGTCAAGTGTCATGGTTTTGGACACATCACTTACAGTTGTCCGACTTTCACAGAGCATTAGGTAGTGGGGGAAGTTAGCGATGAGGAAGTAACTGAAGAAAAGAGTGAGTACTAGCTTTCACCATATGAGGGGCTCTTCACATCTGTATCCTCTAACAGACACTTGACATATGTATCCTCTAACAGACACTTCACATTTTTACCCTCTAACAGACACTCTATTTATATATTCTCGAACAAACATTTCATCTCTGTAATCAAATGGAGTTTATGTGACCTCTCTGAATGGTCTTCTTTTCTTAATTTTGTGGAGCCGTTATACCACTCGGTGGAGTTATTACTATATTTCTTCTATTATAAACTCCTGATTGGCATCTGACACTTGTCTTGATGTTATGATTCAATTTCTGGTATGGGCAGGTGGAAAGTGGTCTGTAGTAGCAATGTAAGGTGGGAAAGAAAAAAAATTGGTGGAGATAGGTTTGGTTATGAGCGGATGCTAAAAACTATAGCATATGACTAGAGTTATGCTAGCTTTGATACCACATAATTCTGGAGTTAACCAAAACCACAATAGGAAAATCAAATATTATTACTGAAAGTAAATATCTGGTTACAATCAAACACACTTGAAAGTAAAATTAAAATAAATACACTACAAACTCACACTAAGGCTCGATCCATGGGTGGTGGAGTTTGGCTAGTTGGTTGGGGAGTGTGGGTAGGTGGCTAAAATTATTTGTGAGTGGTTGGAAGAGTAGGATGGGCTGGAATTGCGTTGGCTGCGAAGGGGAGGCCTTTGAAAACAACAAATGGCTGGAAGGGGCGGTGCTGTGTTGTGGCATTAAGGGAGGAGGACGACGATAGTGAGTTGTGGCAATGGCACTAAACTGGAATGAGAAAAATCAATGGTCGGCCTGCTGTAACACCAGAAAACAGCCTGGAACGGCTATTTCCGGGTGGCAGCAGTGAGCGAGAATGACGATGCCAGCAGCGAG
Source organism: Phalaenopsis aphrodite (assembly GCA_003013225.1). Taxonomy (NCBI): domain Eukaryota; kingdom Viridiplantae; phylum Streptophyta; class Magnoliopsida; order Asparagales; family Orchidaceae; genus Phalaenopsis; species Phalaenopsis aphrodite. The sequence continues at coordinate 35,966 of NEWO01000937.1, forward strand.
AATGCGTGGGATTGCATAAAAGCCAAAGGAGGGCAGTCCTAGGGCTGCTATAGCTAGGATAATGGTTGGACTGTGAGGAACCGCAGGAAGAAGAGGAACGACGACTGTTTGGGGTCGGCTGCAGCAAAGGAGGGCGGTCAGGAGCGACATGAGGAGGATGTAGAAAGGGATACAAAAGATAATCAACACATGGAGATCAAGATACAACAGAAGCACGACTTGGAGTCTTAGATATGACCCTGGAAGGAAAGAAAAAACACCGACGACTGCCCTGATACAAAACACATCTAAAAATAAACCTAAAACCTCATAAATATATATATATATATATATATATATATATATATATATATATATATATATATATATATATATATATATATATATATATATATATATNTATATATATATATATATATATATATATATATATATATATATATATATATATATATATATATATATATATATATATATATATATATATAATAAGAGGATAACTAGAAGTGGCTGAAGAGGACTGGGCGGCTCCTCGGAAGGGAGAAATCCTTGGACCGGTTCGGTCTAGGCAATATAACTGGTCGTGTGGAATTTATCAAGTGTTAGATATGATCCCGCTTCTGCGACCTGCATCACGTAGGAGACGCTCCCGTATTACTGACAAAACTCATGGAATAGCAAATAACCTATAGCTAGTTTGTGATGATTTTGATTCTCAACTTTATCTCACATCTTGTGTTTATTCATACATATGATTTGGTTGTTATGTGTCATTGGGTGCTATTATTGGATTACAACCGGTATTTATGTTTTATCATTTTTGATTTCTAGCACTTTTTTCTGATTTAGAAACTCAACCGGATCTCTACTTGGCACATTCATATTTGCAGAAATGTTTTTCAAATGCTTATCCTACATTGTTAAGCATGGATGATTGTTTTATGTTTGTCTTATTTTTTTTTCTATCAAGAGAAGCTGCCCCTTTCTATGCATGCTGTCGTTTGTTGTTTGCGTCATTTTGTGTTCTTAAACATCCATAGCATTTTTTGGTTACTATAAGCAGCTGTTTCTTTATTTTTCTTGTTGTGCCTATTCAAACATATGATTTTGTTGCGTGTCATTGGGCACCCTTGTCTAAATACATTTGGATTTCAGATTTTAGGTGTTGAAGATCACCAACTCTATTCTCTTCATTTGATCATTCGTGGATGCACATAATTTTCTTTCATCTAAAAATATTCTTGTTTTTTTAATTATCGCTATTAGGCATTTATGATTTTCTATTTGCTTTTCAAATGTCCTTTATTAAGAAATAACCAATGTTTTATATTAATGTTATGTTATTTCTATTACCACATGCATGCAGAGGCTTGTTGTGCTAATGGTGATATGCTCATTCTTTTCATATCTAGCAGTGGTTTCGTTAGCGGCATTGAATTTATTTGTGTATATATGGATGTGCCTAAATATAGGAATTTATATGCTCATTTTTCATGTGCACTGCAATTTTGTTACAAAATGTGCTTATGCTTGCAGATAGCTTTCTATCCCAAGTTTCTTCCATCTCGTGTAGAAAAAGAGAGAAGGGCTATCCTATCTGAATTACAAATGATGAACACCATAGAATATCGTGTTGACTGCCAGGTAAGAAGTGCTAAAGTAGTTGCCTGTATTCCGAGTAACACAAGCTTCCATGGTTTTTTGTATTGTAATTTGTAAGCCCCTAACGTATGTCTATACCTCAACCAACAGTTGTTACAACATCTGCATTCTGAAAACAAACTGAGTCAAAGATTCCCAATTGGATTGGAAGAACAGATTAAAATTTGGGACGCAGAAAAAATACGTAGATTCCATGAACGCTGGTACTTTCCTGCAAATGCTACTCTATATTTAGTTGGGGACATTGTCGACATTCACAAGGCAGTTTATCAAATTGAAGTATGTTGACATGGGAGACTGCAACTTTTTTAGCTTCTGAAAATTCGCTCCTCTCGATTTATTCTGCATCTTTTCTAATTTCTGTTTACTTAGGCTGCTTTTGGCCGGGCACTAGAAGATAAAGAGGCACCTCCAGTTCATACTCCCTCTGCATTTGGTGCAATGGCAAATTTTCTTGTTCCAAAGTTGCCAAGTGGACTTTCTGGGAGTCTTTCTCCTGAAAAACCAGTTTCGATAGATCCATCAAAGCTTATAAAGAAGGAAAGGCACGCAGTTAGACCACCTGTTCAACATATATGGTCTCTTCCTGACTCTGGTCAAATTCCTAAGTTTCCACATATATTTCAGCACGAATTGATTCAAAATTTCTCAATAAACGTATTTTGTAAGGTACTCCATATTTATTTTAGCATGAACTTTTATACTAACAAATTAATATTTAATTCTTGATGGAGTTATATTTTTTGACTGCATGTTTTGGCTGATTTGATAGAGACCAAGCCTATGTTAGTAAGTAGGCGTGCTTAGTAGAGGTGTTACGAGGGGCGGTTACGTACATAGAACCCGAAACATTGTTATTTGTAAATTTAAGATCCTCGTTCATCCTTTTTTAAAATTTTCACTCAATTATCAAAATTCATGATAAAATCCCCAACCAATATTTTTCATTTTTATCAAATTCTCAATGGTTTGATTCTGGCATGCGTAAATAAGTTGGTTTAGTAGTTTAAAAATCTTAGTTGGGTGCTAGATTTTGTAATAGAAATGTTTTTGGTTCTATGTAATTATCCCTTCTTATTTTTGCTTTGAGGCACAACTACAAAGCTCTCTGGATTCTTCATACATGAACCGTATAACAACTAATTGACACTCTAATTTCTAAAGCCATACATTGCATCAATCTATTAAAAACCTTCGTATATTCGCTTTGTGCTATATATTTGGGATTGATTTTTTGAATTATTCGTTATACTTGTTGATTATTACATTGCATGTCTTGTTGTACATTTTAGCAGACCTATAATTGTTGATTCTTTTTTCCAAGCATTGTGGTGTAAGGATTCTTTTATAATAGTGATTGACTATTTCTCCAAGTTGACACTTCTTCTTGATAGATGCACACACATTGCAGACCTATACATTGGGAAGATTGTTCATCTTCTTGATATACTTAGAATCATTACTTCTGATAGGGATGTGAAATTTCTTGGTCATTTTGGAAGAATTTTATATTATACTTTAGTTAAAAAGTTTCCGTACGGTTAAATATCTCACCCTCAAATAAATGGACAAACAGATGTTTCAAATCATAGTTTGAGAAATCTTCTTAATTGTTTGTAGGAATGTGCCAATCCACATGCTTGATTAGGAAGAAATTTTTTTTCCTTTCCTCATGATATGTTTCATTAATTGTGTTTCTTTTGTTTGATATTTTCTAATTTTTTTTGTTTTTTCTATTTGGTAAGATTCCTAATTTAGAAGGATTTATGTTTCCTATTTCGTGGACCTATATTTCGACCACGTTATTATATATATCGTTAGGAGATATAATAGAAAATAAATTATTCTTGTTAGAAATTATCAGGAATAAATTATTTTCTTGGATTAGCGAGTTATTATCTTTCCTATTTTATATTTATTTCATTCGGTTAGGAGTTATTTCATTTTCTATTTTAGGTTCTCTTATTTTATATTATTTCTTGTATTTCCAACAAATTAATATAATTTGATTATTGAAGATATTAGATGATATATCTTTCATTTTCATGTTATTTTTTTATTATCTTTCCTATTCTAGGTTTCATGTAGGTTATTTATACCTGCTTTCATATCAATGAACATATTTTGAATCTCGCTTAATTCCAATTTATTCTGAATTTCAACATGGTACCAGAGCATAATTTCGTACCTTAGGTACCAGCCCTTCCAGAACCGTCCGACTCCATTCCTTCCATCCTCCGTGCAGACAGAAATGGAGGGACTCTTTCTCTTTGTCCAGACCCTCGCCGACGGAAGAGATCCCTGTAGGTACTTCTGAGCATGGCCTCCTAACTAGGATCCCACAACTTCGGCCACGAATTGCGTATAACAAGTTCGAGATTGATTTTGTTTCTTCACCTTTCATCTCTGAACTAAGGTTTACAAAGCTTTTCCAAAGCTTCTTCCATGTTTGAGCATCCTTTATCTTGATCAGCTGAAGTTTGAATCCCGTCGTTCTGCCATTGCTCGATTTGATCGCATTTGTGAAGCACATTGTTAGGGGCTGAAGCTAATCGGTCAAATTCAACAATTGCGAGAGAAATAAAAGGTTTGATTGAAAATTTCGGCTTCGAAGGACCGCAAGAGCTAAGGACGTGTTCGAGGGTTCGAGGTGTGATCGCCTTCAACAGTTCGAAGCGCCATAGCATTTTCTTCGAAAGTTTGTATTCGACATAGAGGTTGAAGCGAAGTAGGAGTAGACGTTAGTGTTTGAGAGTTTGAGGCGCCCGATCCTCGCCTTCAACGGTTCGATTTTAATCTAGGTTCGAACCAAAGTAACTCAGACGTTGGCGTTTGAGAGTTTGGGGCGCTCGAGCATCTTCTTCAACGTTTTGACCTAGAGTTTGAAGGAGCATGCTTTTCCTTCGACCTTTGCATCAAATCGAAGTAGCAGATTTTTTGAGGTGCACGGTCTATATTCTATAAAAGTGGGTTATTGCTTTCTAAGATGAGTAATCGTGTGAGATGGAATGAGGCAAACTTGCATGTGATTGAATCAAATAAACCAGTGAGGCAGAAACCATAGAACCCAAGACACCATACCACCCCATGATTGATGACGAAGGTTCTTCATCACCAAGATGTGCTTTTGATGATTGTATTAATGAATCTATTGATGCTAAGGATTTTTCAAATGCTTTGACTCACGTGGCCGCATTGAGTAATGCAATTTCTAGGAATGAAGGCTGAACTTCATCATAAGTGATGCCATATCAAGTCGTGCCGTGCAGCAGACCCTTCTCCGAAATCTTTCCTACAATAGTCCTTCTCGCCAGAGAAATCCTAGAAAGGGGAGCTATTTTTCTCAGTTGTCTTCCCTCCACATTTCAACCACCAAAAATAAGAATGGAAGACCCCTATT
>NEWO01000937.1:44958-89093 GCA_003013225.1 Phalaenopsis aphrodite
ACGAATATATTAATAAAATGAATGATACAGATAGGTTGGATGAAAGGGGCCAAATTGACACCCTAACCACCCGACATATAACACACGTAGGAAATACATGTATACCCAAAAAATAAAGATTAAAATATAGACATAGAAACTTTACGCCAAAAGTCTGCAAATACTCGCAGATTCAATTAGCTTGCGAATGATCCAATCTAGCCTTGTCTTTGCCTCTAGTTCTATAAATTGCTAAGTTTGCTGCCATTACCCGAAACAACTAATGTATCTCCATCAAGTTTGGTAGTAGGCCTCCATTTTTTTTCTTCTTCCTGGATGTATAAACTTGTCATTCCTTATCTGAAGATTGACTCATCTGATTAGTGCATTGGATCAAAGATTGGCGGACAGGTGTAGGCTGTTGCGCATCATGAGCCCCATGTGCCTGACTAACAGTAACAACTTGCTCGATTTGATGAGTCGGTAGAAATGTAGTAGAAATATTGCCACCCATTACATTAATTATAGGTTCTAGGGTAGGTGAAGTATGAAATGTCTCCCATGTCCCCACGAAAAGAGGTTTCATAGGAGGAAACGGAGGCTGAATGGTTGACATATTACCCGTGAGGATAGTGGTATCTTCAGGAGTTTCCTTTTAATGATCAATAGTGTCAATAACTTGGATCAGATCAGGAGGATGGGGAATCACTGCCTCTGGCTAAACACTCTGCTTCTTTGGTCTTATATGAGTTTGTAGTTGGTGAAATTGAGAAATGGAGTGGCCAAATATATGGCAATTCGAGCAATACGAAGGGAAAGACTCAATCACAACACTTTGCCAATATTTATGGTGTTGTGTCTTACCAAATTTTCTCAGAAGCGATTGAAGTGATGTTCCTTTCAACAACCAGACTTCAGATGGACGAGAAAGATTAAAAGTAAGAATGTCCGTTTTGAGTGAGTTATCATAGACTGAGGCAATAGAGTATAACACTTCTTGAGTAAAATAATAAAATTTCAAGTCAGGGAGGCGAATTCAAACCAGAATGATTGGTGGTTCCGTCTGTGAGTCAAAATCCACAATTTATTTCAAAGTTTTCATCGCTGTCTTATCAATTCAAACTAGTCTTCTAGGAAATATGCGTGTGTAATCCTCTTCATTGTTAAATTGAATAAGGATGTGTGCCCATTTAAAAGTCCAACTTTCTACTCCTTAACAAGCTGCATAGGCTCAAATTTCTTACAAATAAGCTTCAGTTTGGGATGACCATAAAGTAATTTCCCGACCAAATTCAGACGACAAGAGAAAACAAACATATTACATTCAGTGTCAGTAAAAAAAATGGTTGGCTTCTCATTTATTATACCAGGTTTCTTGATGTCTTCCGCCAACGCAAACGAAGGAGGGAAGGAGCACGATTTAGGAGTACTTAAGGCGTGGACACCTGCAAGTGCAACAACATACGTTCTGTCTGAAGCCATCACGAATAGAAGATGGCGCAACATTAGGAACAGTGAAGTTGCAGTGAAAGAAAGAGCAAAAGCTGATGGAGAATCAGCGGAAACCCCTTGAAATTTGAGTAGAAGATGAAAGGTGCAAGCTTCCTTTAAGGAGCAACTGAAATGAAAAGGCGCGAACCTTTTTTCTTTGAGCACGAGGAAGGACGAGATGAATCCGCACCTAAAAATCGTCCTTCAAAAGACGACGAAGGATGACACGGCGAGGCAAACACAACACAATGAAGCGCTACGAAACAGACGAGCAGGACGCCGGAAGATGAAACAGAGGAAGTTTAGGCGCGAAACCTTCAAGCGTGACAATGCGAGAAATCACCTTAACGGATGCTAGAGTTTGCCATGAGGCGAAACCCTAGCAGAGCCTCACGCTCCTGCCATCGCCATTATATATATATATATATATACATATATATATATATACATACATATGTATACATATACAGACATGTACATGTACATATGTTATGTATGTGTGTACATGTACATATGTATGTATGTATACATATGTATGTACATATGTATGTATGTATACATACTCACCTGAGTGAGAAATAAAATTCTTTCCTAGATTTTTACATGATATTAGAGCCACAAACCTAATTTGTTTTAACTATGCTGTCTCTCTCATGCACACAAGAACCATCTTTCGATCAATTGCTTCACAAGCCACAACCTTAGCTCCTTCTATTTGAACAGAGTCGCAAAACCTTTTGAACGCTTTGTTCGAACTGATCAATTCTTCTTCTTACTTAATCTTTATTTCGGAATTAGGAATGTCAATTGTCCTTTTGTCTTGAAAAATTCTGTAGTTTACTAAGTGAAATTTGAGCATTTACTTGTGGGGTATTTTATTTAATCTTTAATTCGGATGTCTGAAATTTGAATATTAGCAAACATGAAATATTGTTATTTTCCAACGATTTGAAAAACTGTCTGCATACTTTATTTTCTCCTATACTTTTTTACTGTGTAAACATAATCACTTAGAGATCAAAACAATGAGGCATTCATCAGTTCCATCGCATACCGTTCTATGTTATGCATTATTTGTGTAAATAAAATTGTTAGTCTGAACATTGAGCAGGTACTGTTGTAAATGTCCTATACTTGAAGATTCTGCCATTTGATTAATCATTAAGTTGATATAAATAATTTAAATTTAATTATCTTTCAAGTTGGTAAAATCAAATCAAATTTAATTATCACATCTTATGCTTGGGTTGACCTTTTTAAATAGGATTCAGTTCACTATTTGCTGATGGTATTGTCTTTCAAAACAATAATTAGTGAGCTGTACCTTAGATATATTTTTCCAATATAATTTTCAAAAAGAGTTTGTTGTTTGGGAGATGAAGTTAGTCATAAATGAACTCGAAGAAGCTTTGTTATCTACTTCAATTTGAATTTTTATTCTTATATATAGTTTGCCATATGATAGCTTGTAACCTTTCTTGGTTAAGTATGGATTTTAGATACTACTTTAATAACCACTTTCTCACATTTTTAGTTATCACTGCTAGGCTAGGTTTAGTGTATTAAAAACTGTGGTTAAATGGTGGCAGCATGCATTTTATATATCTACTCAAACTTCAGCTTTGTTGTGCATCTCATTATAGACATTGCATATGTTAAATGAAATTCCTATATCCGTTAGTTTCTTGAAAATTTTTTATTGAACATGATTTGAAATAATGAAGAAAATCATTTCATTTTTTTTATTGCTTTACAGATACCTGTAAATTCAGTTCAATCTTATGGTGATTTGAGAACTGTCTTGATGAAAAGAATATTTTTATCAGCTCTGCATTTTAGGATAAACACCAGATACAAGGTAATTCATCCCTGATTTTTTTTCTTTTTTTTTATAATGTAGGACGATTTTCTTGAATATTATTTACTCATTGCTATTTTATTCTTCTCCAGTATCTTGAATGCTTGCAGCTTGTTGCTTGAACAATTTTGGAAATTTTCTAGGTCCATGAAACAGCAAACTAACAGTTGTACAAGAGTATCTGAATGTACAATTACAATTACATGTTGACAAGTGTGACCTGAATCTTTAGCTGCCAACTACCATGAAAAGAAGAAATGAAGTATAATCATATGCCATGGATCATTATTTAAGTTGAACTGTTGTTTGATAGAAATATGGCAAGGGCAATGATTATAACCTTTTAAGCTATCAAAGTCTTGCACTGGTCATATTTCTCGCTTATAAAAGATATTCATTGTTATTTGAGACGCTAAATGTCAACAGACCTTTAAAATATATAATGGCAACCAAAGTGCATTATGGTGATTCATTTTACAATACAACTCTAATCTTATTTAGTATTTTTTTCCCCTAAATTATGCATAATGGATGAAATTTAAGTTATTCCAACAGAACGCTCGAGGATGGAGAAACAAATTATGTTGATTTTTTATGATTTAATCTAATAGATAAAAGTTGAAGAATGCTGCTATAGCTAAACATGTAGCCCTTCCAATACCATAAAAATAATAATGCCCAACACAACCTGAAATGTTATTTATGAAGTAGAGATCCAAAATTTGTTGGGATGCAGCTCCCAAAGAAAGAGAAAAAGAGCGAGAGCTAGAGAGGGAGGGATGGAAAACAAAAAGGCCCAACATTAGAATTTTGCTGACACCCGAAAACTTAAAACAGTGATGTTCAATAATGGTCCAGCCATTGAGGTACTGACACTCTTAACTTATGACCTACATTCTTTGATGACATGAATGGACCGACCAAACTTGTGGTAGAAATGGAAGGGTGTGATATACCCTGACAATTGGTATTTACACTTGAAGGCTAAAGGTAAATGTGAGTGGTTGGGTATGTTTCGGCCGCTCTAAACTCATACAAGTATGCACATATAACTTTAATAATATGATGAATATGTATGGGTCGAGCAAGCATGGTGTGCTTAATATGACTCAAGCAATTGAATATGATTCATATGACGCTGTTTGGGACATAACCTCATGTATATGACATGGCATCCTATTATCTCTAGATTTGTATTGAAAAGTCAATATGCTATTCAGAATGATTAAATGAAAAGAAATACTAATTAACAGAAAATTCTTAAATTATATTCTTAGAATTGCATGAAAATTAACCATTATTAGTCTTGGTTGCAGCATTTCAAATGCATTTTTTTTTTAATCTTAAAAGAAACCAGCATGCTTGAAATATCTGTTATTAAGGTAACATTTGAAATGTCATCCTCTATTCCTGAATTGAATTTAAAATTGGATTTCTTACCAGGAAGGAGCTAGGAAAATGAAAATGGAAAGCTTTGTTAGCTGTAGATATAGATTAACATAGCCAGAGTTTGGCTTTACCCAAAATAAAAAAAAAATTATATTCTTGTGGCTAGAATCCAACTTTTATTCATCAAGTTGAATTGGTTTGGTCCAATTCTTAATCAGTCTGAAATGTGTTTTTGGTTGAGTCATAATTGTCTGTTATTCTATATATAAAAATATGTTTATAATATATTATATGTAGCACTATATTCCCACAATATATTTAGACTCAATATGAAATGTATATACATACATACATACATTCATTTCATATAAACATAAATACAGTTCATATTAAATTTAACCATAAATAAGTGATCCAATATCATTTCTTGCTTCCTCCTACACACCGAAAGGGGAATATAAAACACATGACACTCGAAAACCTGAAGTAGCAACGAACACGGCATAAATATTCTTAGTAGGGTGGATTTTGGGGTGATGGTGGCGATTGATGAGGGTTTGAACCTTCAACGAGGTAGCAAATAGTGGGTGAAAACTGGACGTCGCCGCGACAACAAAGGATGTGAACGGTCGCAACGAAGGGGAGCAGCTGCAGTAAGAGGATCAAGCTTGAAGGAGAGAAATTGATGGCTAGGCGGCTGGAACAACAAAAAACAATAGGAAAAAGCTGTTTATGGGCGGTTGCAGTCAGGGGGACCATTGGCGGTAGCGATGGGAGAAGCGAGGACTGTAGGACAATAAGAGGACGGTTGTCCGGGATGATGGCAACGAGGACAAGTGGTTGGATTGAGAAACCTGCAGGGAATATATTAAGGTGTGGTTGTTTGGGGAGGACGTGGGGAGGGCGTGGGGAGTGTTAGGAAAAACTACTGCAAAAGGGTCACCTTTTAATCTTTTCGCGGAATAGAATCACAGAATTCGAGAAAACCGGAACAAAAAATAAAAACAGGAGCACAATCAATGCAACCAGAAAACACTTGAGACATTTCGTGGAAAACCCGAGAAAGAAAAAAAATCACGGAGCCACATCATAAAAAAATTTTACTATAAAATTCAGATTGTTTTACAAAGAACAAACACAAGTTTTCTCTCCACACAGAAAATTTACAGGACTCCCTCCACAGTCTTTTCTCTCCGATCCAACGCAAAAATCATGCCGAAAGAAGATAACAAGCTCTATGATCCATGCTAAAAATTGGCTTAAAAATCAATTTTTTCGTGTAGTAAACGCACTGGGAGCTTAGACACCTAAGTGCCAAGTGCTCTATATCAGCACCCTATGATGTGCGCCTAGGCGCCAATAGACTTGTGAGTGCTTATGTGCCGATCTCTCGGGATTAAGAGCAACGCCTGCTCTATAGTAGGCGCACACCTAAGCATATGAGTTGGCTACCTTGTGTTTAGGCTCCAGAGCCCAACAATCTCCCACTTAGAGCTATAGCACCCAACACCAGTCCTGTTCCTGTACCTCCATCTGAATCACATTCATAGTCACTTACTGTGGTCACGTACGGTTGTGTGACTCACCATCGGTCTACCTTCATAAAACCTAATTGAAGCCAAACATAACTTCAGTTTCTCAATTGTCACCACCTTCGTCAACATATCTGCAGGATTTTCAACTGTATGTATATTTTTCAGAAATAATTGTCCATCTTCCAGAAGAGAGCAAATGAAGTGATACCTCAGTTGGATATGTTTCGTGGCATAAAAACAGCTTTCTTAGCAACATGAATCACACTCATACCATCAATGTGGAGTCTTCTAACCCCCCGTTCCTTGCCCAATTTTGCAATGAAATTCTGCAGTCAAATCATCTCTTTGCTAGCCGTTGTGCTCCCCGATCAGTGATAACAACATATTCGGCCTCCGTAGTTGAAAGTGCAACAATTATTCGCAACCTGAAAACCCAACTCACCGTTGTGCTCCCCTCCCCAATTATAAGATATATTCTTTTGTACTTCTACTATCCACATTTTCTGCCATATCTGAATTTACAAACCCTATAAACCGATCCCTGCACTTTCATAGCTAAGTGCCCTGTTGCTGACTGTTCCCCTCAAATACTTGAGAATCCACCACTTTACCGTCTCTCAATGATGCCTGCCTGGATTGCCCATGTAACTGTTAACCACTCCCACTTTAGATGCAATATATAACCTTATACAAAGCAACACATGCATCAATCTTCCGACTGTTGAAGCATACAAATTTCTCTCCATCCGTGCTTGCTTTGCTTCAAAGTTAGGCGATTGATTCTTAGATAGTTTGCAGTGCTTTCCTAACGGAGTGCTAAGTGGTTTCGCCTCACTCATGTTGAACCTCTGTAAGATCTTCTCAACATTCTCTGTTTGAAACAACTTCAGTGTTTCTGCACTCCTGTCCCTACTTATTCTCATCCCGATGATTTTCTTGGTTGGACTTAAATATTTTATTTCGAACTCACTTGATAACTGTTACTTCAAGTCCTTGATTTTCTTCATATCTGCCCCTGCAATCAGTATGTCATTCACATACAAAAAAGCAAAATAACAATTGCCGAAGTCTTTGATGAAGCAGCACTTGTCGGCCAGACACTCCATGTACCCTTTGTCTACAATGAACCTGTCAAGCCTGCTGTATCACTGTCTCAGGGCCTGCTTCAAGTTATGGAGGCTCTTCTTCAATCTGCAGACCAAACCATTTTTGCTTGGAACCTTATAACCTTGTGGTTTCACCATATATAATTCCTCCTGGAAATCTTCATGTAAAAGAAGTTGTTTTTACATCCAACCGCTCCAGATGTAGATCTTCCACCATTACCAGACTTAGGACAACCTTGACAGTAGTCTATCTTTACCACTGGAGAAAAGATCTCCGAGTAATCCACTCATTCCTTTTGCTGGAATCCCTTCAAAACAATCCTTTCCTTGTATCGCTTGCTACCGTTTGACTTCTCTTTCAGTCTGGAGACCCACTTGTTGTGCAATATTTTTTTCCATTTCGTAGTACCATTAAATCCGGAGTCCGAACATAGCTCTACGTGCAGAGTTCCAATAATATGCCGTCACGTGGACGTTATTGTGGGTTATTGAAGTGAAACCCGCAGAGGTTATTGGGGGTTATTGGGGTTATTGCGGGGTTTAATGCAGAAGATTATTGAGGTGGAACCGTGGAAGTTATTGGCGGGTTAGTGGGGGTTATCGCTGGTGTTGTTGATGTGGAACTCCAGAGGTTATTGATGGGTTATTGCGGGGGTTATTGCAGCGGGTTATTGGATTGAAACCGCGGAGGTTATTGGGAGTTATTGAGGGGTTATTGCGGAGTTATTGGAGTTAATGCCCCAATAACCCCCCAATAACCCTCCCAATATAGCACACAGGGCGACATATTACAGGATTCTACATGCAGAGTTGCATCCAGACTGGATGTAAAATTTTCTCCTTATATAGGGGCATCTATGAAAAGTCTGGGCTTGCTCATCACACCAAGAATAGCATGTGTGGATGTGCTAGGGCACCATGACGGGTTTTGTTACTTCTATCACTAGAAAAAGTGCCTGTGGGTCTATATGCCTGCACGAAAATTACAACACAAGATTTTTCCTTCTGTAGATAATCATTGATGCTTATTTTCTCCAATTTTCTATTCTCACTGTTCTTTTTTAGAAATGTACGAGTCTTCTCTCCATAATTCAAGAAAAACTTGTATCGGTCACCTATATGAGAAAATTATTTGCGCAATTTCCCATCCTATGGACACGAGATGGGAGGTTACTTAAGTGCTGCGGTGAACTTGCTTTTTGGTGTTATACCATTGCGTGTGGGATGAGATGGGAGGTTACTTTGCTATGGTGAACTTGCTTTTTCGTGTTATACCCATGGGTGTTGCTGCGACAATGACAATGAGGAGATTGAGGTCGGGCTTGTGAAATGAGAAGAACCATGCAAGATTATTTTGGCTCTCTTTTTGAGAGAGAGTGATTGAGGGAGAGTATGAGAGAGAAAGGAAAAGTTAGAAGAGAGAGGAATCAGCTAGGGAAAGTGATAAAAAGAGAGAGGGAGGGACGGAGGGAGAGGAGTCAGCTAGGGAAAGTGGTATAGGGAGGGAGGGACGGAGGGGACATGAGTACGATTTAACTTAATTTTTGCTATATATCCAAAATGACAACATCAAATCCTACAAACTCTTGAACTGCTACATTTCTTTTGTATGCTTTTTTTCTTTATAATGAAATTAATTTGTTATTTTCTTGCCTATGCAAATTATTTTTTGATTGATTTATCTTTAAATTTGCAGAGTTCAAATCCTCCGTTCACGTCAATTGAGTTAGATCATAGTGACTCTGGCAGAGAAGGGTGCACTGTTACTACTCTTACCGTAACTGCAGAGCCAAAAAACTGGCCAAGTGCCATTAAAGTTGCTGTTCAGGAGGTTTGTAGTCATGTTTCTTTTGAAATAAGTTGTATGCCATTCATCTGCTTAGATGCATTGTCTGCTTTCATTTCTGTTGTGTATAAGTTCTTTTATATGCCATGATTGACATATTCTACCGAATTTCTACTTTTTAGCTTTCAAGTTATATTGGCGAACAAATCTGCACGCCTTTAAGATTGGAGAAGCATAAGTAGCTGCGTTACACCAAAAATCCTTATTATCACAATTGTTTAGAGAAATCCATTGAATAAATTTGGCACCAAGAGAGATATTTCTAACTTAGTAGGTTTTTATATCCATGTGCCAGGAATAAGAATATTGAATCTTCTGAGATTCAAAATGCCAAGGCCTCTAGGGTTCTAAAGATGACAAATGAATTTCCTTTTGTCATCAAATACAGGCAATGATATTTTGGATAATGGATGGATTTCCAATTAACTTTGTGAAAGTTCGTACTTTTGCTATTATCATACCATAACTGCTTTCTAATAGAGTGAATTTTTCAAATATCTGTTTGGGAAGCTTTGAATAGGAGGAGTAGAGTGTGTTAGAAGTAAGATCAGAGTTGTCGTGAAGCTTTCCACCTTTAGTGAGATATGTAGCTTTTTTCAAGGCGGTAGCTTTTAATCTTTACTGGCATCAGGAATCCAAAGGACTTTTTGGATATTTTTCGAGCCAAGAATATAACTATGATATTTGAAAGATATATATTCCACTTTTGAACACAATAATTTTTCTATGATGTCACCTCTACTGGCTGACTTCCCGTTGAGAAGGCACAAATTTTTTAATCAAAGGATAATGTCTCCATTATAATGATAAGAGCTTCTCCCAATATCAACAGAAAAACAATGTGATGTTTTTTCCAAATATCATCTTTCTATTCTTTAAATATCACGTGGAGGCCATCTTTTCATGATGATAAAAACTTCTTTTCCATAACGATTTATTTGAAAATTTTGTGTTGTTATGTTTCTTCTTGAAGTTTTCTGTTTTTTTTTATATTCATATACTCTGTAGCAAGTATTTATTTTCCAGTAATTTTTTGGTAATGGGAAAGTTCTATAATTGCTTTTAGTTTGATTCCTTCAATAGTTTTTTACTCCTACTTACTTTGGTCTGTATATTCTAATCATTAGTATGTTTGCAACATTCTCTTGAATGCTTCTTAATGTATAAATTTTTTCCCCCTCTGTTTGTCTCTAATTAAACTGTTTCATGACAGGTTTGCAGGCTTAAAAAGTTTGGTGTAACAAAAGGAGAACTAACTCGCTATATGGATGCACTGATCAAAGATAGTGAACAGTTAGCTGCAATGATTGATAGTGTTCCTTCTGTTGATAACTTGGATTTTATTATGGAGAGTGATGCACTTCGCCATACAGTAATGGATCAAAGGCAGGGCCATGAATGCTTAGTTGCAGTTGCTGAAACTGTTACTTTAGAAGAAGTAACTTTTGTGGAGCTTTCTTTTTTTTTTTTTTAATTGTTTTCTGGCTTTTAAATCTCCCTGGTGAAAAAAATTTCACCTTGGAGCCTTGCTATATGTATAATTGTTAATTCATCTTGCAGGTTAATTCTACTGGTGCGGAGGTGTTGGAATTCATTTCTGACTTTGGAAAGTCTACTGCTCCACTTCCTGCAGCTATTGTTGCTTGTGTTCCAAAGAAAGTGCATGGCGAAGGAGTTGGAGAAGCTGAGTTTCAGATTGATTCACAGGAAATTATTGATGCCATAAAAGCAGGACTTAAGGAACCATTGCATGCCGAGCCCGAGGTGGTCCTTCTTCCATTATACATTGCAATTTGCATTTGTAACTCACCTACTTTCATTATTTGTTCATTTCAACATCTGCAAAGCGATGTGGGGATTATGTTTCTTTTTTATTGCTTAATGTTGTGGTCATTGAGTGTTATTAATATAATCACATTGAGAGGGCATTGTGGGTTTCAATCTTTCCACCTTAGCTTACATTCTTGAGCTTATGTGAAGATATGGAAATGACTGCTTGTTTAAGAGATCCTTACATCCTTCAATGGATGACGCTTAACAAATGATTGAAAATACTTTATTTATGGAAAGACACAATTCTAGGTAATAGCAAGAACTAAGGGTCTATTTGAGACCACTCTTGTTTTTCCTTTTGTTTTATTAACAAAAAAAACATGTTTGTTTATTACATTTTTGCATGTTTTTATTTTTTGATATTTTTTGAGTGTATTTAAAAAGAAACTAAGCATGTTATATTAAACCAAAGATGTTTTGTTTTAAATCGAAACATAAAAAAATAAAGATAAAAAACAGAAAAAAAACAAAAATCAAAAGTGGTCCCAAGCGAAATCTAAGAAAACAACTGATGTCCAACTTTGTTAGCAACAACCGATGAAAGTAAAAAATAAAGTTAAATTTTGGAATATTAATCGCAATTAGCTTGAGTGTCTCCAACCCATAAATTATAATAATCGGAATAAATAAATACAACAACAACAACAACAACAACAAGCCCTTATCCCACTAAGTGGGGTGGGCTACATGAATTCTTTTTCTCCTTTGAGTCTTGTTGGGTGTCATATTTTCATTTAATTGCAATAGATTAAGATCATTTACACAATATGCCCAAGCCTTCTTAGGTCTATCTTTGTCTTTTTTAGGATAAGTTGAATCAAAAACATATACTCTCCTAAGAGGATCATAAGTTGGTTGGCGTTTAATGTGACCAAACCATCTAAGACAATTTTCTCTAATCTTTTTCACCACTGGAGCTACACCAATCCTATGACGGATATATTCATTTCAGATTTTGTCTCTAAGTGTCAAGCCCCTTATCCACCTAAGAATTCTCATCTCAATAATGTTGAGCTTTGTTTTATGCTTTTATTTTAAAGGCCAACATTCTGCGCCATAGAGCATTGTAGGTCTCACCACCATCTTATAAAATATTTTCTTTCAGTCTATGCGGTACTTTTCTATCACAAAACATGCTCGATTTGTTCCTCCACTTCAAACAACCAATTTGAATTCTACTAATAACATCCCCATATATATCACCATCACTTTGAACTATAGACCCGAGATTTCTAAAACCATCACACTTTTTAATGATTTGATCACTCATAGTTACATCTTTGTCACTAGAGCTACTACTGAAATTACGTTTCATGCATTCTATTTTAGATCTACTCAAACAAGGGCCTTTAGACTCTAATGTAGACCTCCATAATTCAAGGTTTTCTTGAACTCTTTCTCTAGTTTTATCCACAAGAAAGATATCATCAATAAAAAGTATACACCAAGGTACATCCTCTTGTACTTGTCCAGTAAGAGCATCCATAATTAAAGAAGATTGTTATGGGCTTAAAGACGATCCCTAATGTAATCCAACTAAAATTAAAAAATATATGGTCAATCCTCCTATTCGAACTCAAGTAACAACTCTAGTATACATATCATTAATGACTTGAATATAAGTCATATCCACATCTTTCTTTTTTAGAACTCTCCAAAGTACAGTTCATGGAACTTTATGGCAAGCTTTTTCTAAATCATTAAAAATCATATGTGTATCCTTCTTATTCTCTCTGCCGTTCTTCTTCAAGCCTCTCAATAAATTTATAACTTTTATAGTAGAGCTGCCTGACATAAATCCAAACTGATTATGAGAATTCATTGTGTCATCCCTTAATCTATGTTTAATTATTCTCTTCTATAATTTTAACGCACGACACATCAACGTAATTCCTCTATAATTTGTACACTCTTGTGCATTCTTTTATTCTTAAAATGGGGACAAAAATACTCTTCCTCCACTTCTTAGACATCTTTTTAGTTTTTAAAATAATTTTAAAGAGTTTACTAAGCCAAGACACTCCATAATCTCCTAAATATTTCCAAACTTTAATTAAGCTATCATCTGGTCCTACTGATTTTTCACCCTTGATTTTCTTTAAAACCTTCTTAACTTCTTTTTACTAATGCAACATTAAAAATAAATGTTTTATTATTATTAATGATATTAAAGTCACTAAGATCTATCGTATTTTTAGTATCTCTAGTGAAAAGTTTATCAAAATAGCTCACTCACATATGTTGAGTATTTTTCTTTAGGAAAAACGCTTTGATTTTCATCTTTAATACATTTTACTTGAATTAAATTTTGCTTTTCTTTTATCTTTGTTTAGCTAGCTTATATCTATATTTTTCACATTTTTTTGTATCTAATTTATTATAAAGAACACGAAAAGCAGAATTTTTAGCGTCACAAATTATTCTCTTAGGCTCTGTTTGACACAGCTGCAGCTTCTCAGCTTTTCAGATGCAGTCGCGCTGCCTAGTAAGCTGCTGCGAGGAAGCAGCTGCGAAGAAGTTGGCTGTCTGTTAAGTGCAACTATGTGAAACCAGCTGTCGGGCAGCTGTTTATGGAAAAAAAGACCATACTGTCCCTGTTTGTTAAAACTGTTTAAAAGAAGAGTATAACAATCATATTTTTGGAACTTCAGTAGGCCCCCAAAGTGTTAACAACTTTTGTATAAGAATAAAAAAGCATATGAAACACAATTTTATGTATTTACATATCTAACACATATGGAACACAATTTAATGTATATATCTATGGAATCAATTATTATATAGAGTAATTTTATGATTAAATAGTGTTGTAATAAATAAAAATTAAAGAAATATTCTAAAGTTATATTTTAATCTATAAAATAAATATATCTTAAAAACACTGAACCGAACATAAATACAAATTATATGTAATAACTTTTCACAAATCAAGATGAATGCTTCACAAATCCAGCTTAATAGCATACATCTCTGAAGAACCATCAAAAGGAATCCTGCTAACATTGCAATGAATTTCATCCATGATGGATTTCAATGGCATTGCCCAATCCAAAACAAAATTCTTGGAAATAATAATGACTAATTTTCAGAGCCCTTAGTTGCTCCAGTACCATTGCAGCAAAACAACATTGCATTACGTCCTATGTGAAACCCTATAAAGCAATCCTTTGATGGTGAGTTTCACATCAGAGAGAACCATGAAGAGGAAAACTAAAGTAGAAAAGTATGAGAGAAGATGGCGAGAAGCAATGGTGAAACTCATAAAGGAGCTGTAGCAAAATTATAAGAGGTTCATTGGTGAAATTCTTTGAACTAGACAATCGTGAACTCCACTTAGGCGACCGTTAAATTTTAGGAAGATTTACATACATTCCACTTAATTCTTATGTATCCACATATCTAACACCTAAACTTCAATTTTTACAAAGTTTATACCACCATACTACTTAATTTTAGGAAGATTTACATACATACCAACCTGCCCATCAGCATAAAGTAAAGACAACTGCATACATAACACTTAAACGTTGCTAATTACAAGACTAGCACTGCAATGAATAAATTTAACCATAGGAAATGTCATAGGAAATATGATGTTTAAAAAATATTAAGGGGCTCTTACATATGCATATTACGCATATTCGTTTTGATCTGGGCTGGGAACGTCAATGAAATCAACTGAACCTCCAGGGGTTCCCAAATTTACGGCATTGCCAGCGAACCCTGTCTCGCTTGGGCTACATGCATAGTTCCCCGTTGCAACCACTCCCCCAAACATGCGGTCGAGTTTCTCCTCCAATTCAAGTTCAATTCCAAAAAGCTTAAACTTCTTTGCAGCAGACACCACCTACACAAAAATTGATAAACACCAAATTAGAATAAAATATAATGTTACAAAATAAAGAAGTTTACAAACAAAGCTCATCGCAAGTCTTTCAGCCCACTATTCCTCAGGTGCATCAACTGTTCGTTTCACTGGATCCCAACCAAGACCGGTAGAACCCCTTTTCAATTCTTTCCATATTTTACATTTCTTTTTCATTTGGTCCCACTTATTCTTCATTTGCAACCTGTCGTATTCCCTGCCTTTACATTCCTTGAAATTTTTGATAATATTTCGCCACCCTTTTTTATTGAAATTGGTCGTACGCCTATTTCCCCATTCAATCTCTTTAATACAAAGATCGCAAAATATTATTTTTGTATCCTTTTCCCACAATGCGGGTGTAGCAACCCCTTTAGACTTACTATCCATGTTATTACTATAACAAACAAAGTCATGGAAAACAACAGTAAAATCAATTAGACAGTAGAATTACCATTATGATTGTCATTACATTTGACACTAGAAAATATTATTTGCATAACCTAGACAATAGAATTACCATTATGATTGTCATTACATTTGACACTAGAAAAGATTATGACATTTTAATATCATCTTCATCATAAATCATCACATAAAACAGTATATCTTTAAAACTAACATAAATTCAATCATATACGCGATAGTGATAATTGTCTGCCCTAAACCTCGTTTACTACCCAATATACTCTCAAGCACTGAAAAGGAACAAAACACATTGATGACTGATGCATCTCTTGTTGACAAAAGCAAGAATGTAGCTCATAGTTTCATCATTTTCAGTGGCAAACATAGGCATATATGCAACACAAATTGAAATTTAAGATCATAGCAGCAACGTGACATTTCCAAACAAAGGCATAGAAATAATATATTTTTTAAAAAGATGGGGCATTAACCTATTGAAACATCTGCCGCGACGCTGTGAACGAGGGTTGCGATGGCGAATGAAGGTAGACATATTTATACACATTTAACAAGAAACTTGAGTCATGTTAATACACATTTAGCACATTTTTTATGTTTTTATTCAATTTGCATATTTTTACTTTTTACTGTTTTCAGAAATTTAGAACACATGGGGTAATGGAGGTAGGCATAACCGCATAAGCAATTAACTGAGCAAGCATTATGGTAAGAACATTCAGGAAAATAGAAAACATACAATGGAGAGGAATTAAGGTAGGAAGGCAAGGGAAATATTATCATTGGCATGTGAAGTAGTCAGGATATGGGAACCTAGAAAAGCTTACCGTGAATGCTGTGAAATGGTCGGCTATTGTTGATATCCGGCGGTGAAAGACGACAAACGTCTCCAAAGGCAGAGAATGGCTCAAACGACAGCGAACTTCCACTATGCTCTCCCCCAAACGCGAGAAAGCAAAGCCGCAAGAATTGGGAAGGCGAAGGATTTATTCACGACGTCACAAAACTAGGGATTTTATTACAGAGGGCGGAACGACTGCGACAGAGGGAAAGAGGGTTGCGAGGGTTGCGACGGCGACAGAGGGAGCGAGGGTTGCGAGGGTTCCGAGGGCAATTATAAAATTTGACGAGGCGAAAGCTGAGGCCGCAGGATGGATACTGCGGCTCGCTTTTCTGCCGTTTTAGCTTCTATCTGCCGCGACACTGGGAGCCAAACGACCTTTTTTCGCAATTCGGGGCCGCGAAGCCGCAAAAAAACGGCCCCAAACGGACCCTTAGTTTTCTTATGAATCAGCTTACAATTTTCTCAATCCTTTAAGCTTTAATATTTAAACAAAATTTTATAACAACTTTTTTTATTTTTTATTTTTTATTTTCTTGTACATTATTATTATACCACAAACTATTTTTTATCTTCTATGACTTGTAATTCTGATGAATACACCTTTGTTCAAAGTTTTTTTTTTTTATTTAGCTCAGCTATCTTTAATAAAACTTTTCGTAACCCAAAGAACTGAAGCTGGATTGTAGATCCATTGTTAGACTAATCTTTGGTTCGTCAATTAAACCTGCAGAAGAAAAAACCAAGAGTTTTCTTCCGGGGTTTAGTGATTGGTGGGCGGAGAAGAGAAGTCTAAAGTCTCACGCTATGACTTACTGAAGGAAGACAAAGAACTGGCATTCCTCCTTTCAACTGCTAATTGTGTGAATGAAGAAGTCAAGACTGGAACTTGAATTGGGATGGGGCTGGTGGAGATGTAACAACCGTTATAGATCTCCCATGACAGTGGGGATCGAACCTGCATCTTTTCTTTAGCAAAAAGAAATTTGACCATTCGACCATATCCGCATTTTCTTCATTCCTAATACGTACGCACATGTCCATACATATATTACATATATGTTATATCATTAATGCGTCTGGATCATATTTGCGCAGGGCCATATACAAAAACTAGAGTCAGTAAAGAGGATTCCATATCAGATCAGATTATGAATTCTCTCTATCCAATTCATAATAATGAAATGTTATTTTTGTTCGGAACTCAGATAGAATCGTAGTGTGTCTTACAATTTGAATTTCTTAGAAGGATTGTCATTTTTGGATCGGGTCAATATCAAATAAGTTCAATATATTAGAGAATTCAGGATAGCTACCAGAAAGACTAATCCAATCTATAATGATGTACCAAAAAATACAATATTTTTTTGTCTTGACCAACCATCTGAAGAAACAAATACAACGGGTGCACTAATCAGTCAGATGTGAATCATCAACTCCCCCAATTTATTGTGTATATAAGATTGAAGCTCTACTCTAAGTTCACTGGAAGGGTTAAGACCCGTATGATCCTTAGAAAGACCATCAGAAGAACCCTGAGTACCGGACGATTGAAGACTTGAATCGTTCATAGTCGTCGCAGATCGACTCGTAGTTCTAGAAGATGTTTCACTGGAACTTGAATTCAAACTCTTTTCATCTTTCAGAATTCGAGTGAGTTCTGATTGGTTGTTGACCAACATGGAAAAGTGACTTTTCAGTCAAGACTTAGCAACATGTCCTTTGAGGAGGAAAACACCATGGAGTCCCCTAAACTGCTATTACCTTTTTTTCTCGAGTCTATCACCTCGTTCTCTAGCGTCATTCAGTCGAGCTATCGCCTCTCCTTGCAACTTGTCAAGATCTTGATTTTATTGAGAAGTCGAAAAATCTTCCCAACATAAAAAACACATAAGAACTTAAAGCTAAAGAAATCTTTGATCCTTGAGCTCTTGTCCTCCTTTGTAAAAAGAAAAAGAGAATCATCCATTTTTTTCTTTTGATTCTTCAAGTATATTTTTTGTCACTTGTTTAATAGTGCTTGTTACATTATCCCTCATAGAATTCGCTTTTTCATGAACATCCTTTGAAATCTTTAAGTTTACTCATATAAATAATTTTTATTGTCGTTTAGGTGCCACATCTAATTTTATGAAAATATTTTTCTGAATTCTTTATCTTACATCGTTTCATATTAAAATCCAGTATTAATAAATGATGTTGAGTACTTAAATTTTCACTTAGAATGACCTTACAATCTTTACAATCTTTACGATCTCTTTTTCTGATGAGAAAATTATCAATCTGTGCTTTATTAGATTATAAATAATAATATGTTTATTTCTTTTCGTAAATAAAATATTAACAATAACAAAATCATATTTTAAAACAAAATCTAATATGGTTCTTCTTTATTCATTAATCACTCTAAAATCATAGTCACCATGAATATTTTATTGTCTTTCATCACTTTATCTGTTTTTTCATGTAAGTCTATTTCAATAAAAATTCTTTCTTCATGAGGTATCCTTTATATTAATTTTTTTAGGTCATTCCAAAATTTTTCCTTTGAATCTATATCCAAACGTACTTGAAGAACATAAACACTTATAATCTTAACAATTCTAGTATCAACAACAATCTTAAGGGCTATAATTCTATCTCTAATTCTATTAATTTTTGCAATATTATCTTTCAAACTCTTATCTATATATACTCTCACACCATTTTTAGTACGACTCTTACATGAATACTAAAATTTTAAACCTCAAATGTAAATCTTCTTAGCCTTTTTTCCAACTCATTTAGTTTCTTGAATGCATAAGATATTTGTCTTCATATGGACCATAATATCGATTAATTCTATTAATTTACTTGTGAGAGTCCCTATATTCCAAGATCATATCATACTATTCGTTTGATGGACACATTTTTTTACCCTCATCTGTCCGTAATGTGGGTATCCTTGCTTATTTGACACTACATCTGGCTGTCGGTATAGCTACGTTTGCACACTTTTTACTGTATTTAGTTCATACAAAGCGTTGCTTCCATGGGACGCCTCAACAATTACACAAGGATTTAAAGGTAATTCTTCATGATTTTTAGATAAATTTTATGCTAACTATTGACTACCTAATTATATAGCCTTCCACTCTTTTTAATAAAGACTTGGGACCCGACAATGACAATGTTAATCCGAATAAATAAATAAAATAAAATAATTTAAATCTGTGTTGATTCAAATTAGTCGTCGTTTCAACATTTATTCGTAAGAGACGGCACCTCATTCTAACTAGGGTGAATAAATGTTAGAGGCATAAAGAGTTAAAGCAGAGAAGAAGAAATGAGAAGGAGAAAGAAGGTGATGCACCATAGTAGAATGTGTGCGTTCAAGAAGATGATGGAAGATGACACCGATGAAGAATCACATGTGGGAGAAACAAGTAGGAGTGAACCATGTGGACTTAAAAAATATTTCATCCGGAGTCCGGATGCACTGCTGCGTCTCGACTCCAATGATATTTCGTCCCATGAAACAGCGGACCCACTGAAAATAAATGAAAAGAGCATCACGTCTTCTACAATCCCTCCCCGAAAATACTCCAGTTACAACGGATTTGAGCACGCCTTCTTTTCCCGACGAGCTGAGTTGTGTCTTACAGTGCAGGGCGCCGTAGAGGATGTTAGCGATGAGGAGACGATTGAAGATATAATTGAAGAACAAGGTGAGGGCATCATCATCCACCTGATGAGGCCGAAATGCTCATGGTTTGATGGGTCCTACAAACGGAGAATACGAGGGAGTTGTCGAAGCTTTGCCACAACATATTCTGCACTTACTGCACTGTGAACAAATGTATGCAGTCTCATCTTTGATGGGGGGAGCAACAAGAATGTGACATCTACACAGATGATAGA
This sequence comes from Phalaenopsis aphrodite, assembly GCA_003013225.1. Taxonomy (NCBI): domain Eukaryota; kingdom Viridiplantae; phylum Streptophyta; class Magnoliopsida; order Asparagales; family Orchidaceae; genus Phalaenopsis; species Phalaenopsis aphrodite. The sequence continues at coordinate 65,028 of NEWO01000937.1, forward strand.
AAAATTGAGCCTCTTGGCTCAGAGGTATTCCCAGCTGTATTCATTGATGTGGCTAAAGAAGGACATGATCATCATTGACCGGAGGTGCCTTGTGGAGTTTTCGATGGGAAGCCAACCACAAGATTAGTTTTGGTGCGACGTGGTCTCTATGGATGCTTGTCACCTTTTGTTAGGGAGACCTTGGCATAGTGATTGTAGAACCAACGCGACTTATTCTGAAAGACCTACTCATTCATCAAGGACATGAAGCACATCATCTTTCTCCCTTTAGCAGAGCCTGAGATATGTGCCCTTGCTAGCAGAACAACAACGATGGACCGGTTTTGGTGACGACAGAGGATGATGGGCTGGAGACACCAACTCCAGACATAGGACTTGTGTGATAGAGAGCATTTTAGGATATCACGGTCGATACCTTACCACCAGTGCCGCCTCCATTCAAGATTTAGGGTACTCTCACTTCGGATCAGGATGAGCTGACCATGAATTATTCTGGGAGGATTCAACAATCTATGCAGGACGCACATAAGCAGCTTCGTTTTGAAGTGGATCCCCATGAAAATCTTTACCAAAATCAGGATGACTTGAGACAGAACTTCATTAGGAACAGTGAGAACATCATGATGGATTGATGATGTGGCTTTAAATAGAGTCCAAGCCCTAACAACAATAACTGTTAAAATTGCTGAAGTACCTTCTTTATTAAAATCCATAAATGGTCCACACCAAAATAATTACACAAATAACTTTATTAAATAGGTCATCTATAATACTATATTAATGGAAGATTGATTAATGATAAATAAAGCCTTGAGTTGTAGTTTTTTCCCTTTCTATGCTGTTTTGTTTGAGTTTAGAATGGTTGGGAGGAAATTCAATGAATCCTCAACTTGCATCTTCTATTGTCAAAATCTCAATATGAAGTGCTGATGCAAGGTCTATGGTAACACGGTGATTCCAAATCTAACTTTTAATGTTTTGTTTTATCCGAGCATACCATCATAAATGTTGTCGGTTTTCACCATTTATTTGTTTGTTTATATAGAAATAGGCCCACTTCAGTTAAAGGTGAATATCATGGTGCTGATTATTTCTTAATTTTTTCTTTGTTTGCTTCTGCAGCTTGAGGTGCCGAAAGAGTTAATAACATTGTCACAGTTAATGGACTTGAGATTACAACGTAAACCATCTTTCATTTCTCTAAGCAAAGAAGTAGAAACGATGAAACGGTTTGACGAGGAAACTGGCATTATGCAGCGCCGCCTTTCAAATGGAATTCCTGTGAATTACAAGGTAATCCTGATTTTTTGTTCAGCGGTATATGATATTTTTCTGAAAAGATGTACTGTTAATTTAAATGTGCTGATGCCACTGCTATTGAAGGATGTTTTAAGATAAAATGTTTGTCGCAAATCTAAAGCTCAGGAATTAGCTAACACACTGAGAGGCTGATTATCTTATATATGACTGAATTTTTATTTTCTTTCATATGGTCGTTCAAAGCTGGAATCAAAAACAGAAACATATATAGATGATAGAAGTTAATTCAATTAATATTACATTCAGAAAATTGAGAATTAAGAGATTGGAGGTGAAGAAACCCTAATCTTTAAAGAACAAGAGATGCAAATGGTGAGGTTCCCTATCTTTTGCTGTTCCTTGAAGTTGTTGTGTATTGTATATTTTTAGATGAGCTTGTATTTACTGTTATAAATCTTCAACCAAACTCTGGACAGTGCAAAAGAAGCATACAAAGAAAATGATTAAGATAAGAGGATGAACTAAATAATTAAGTAAAGGTAAGCACCGAACTGGTAAGATATTATTCCTGTGATCATCTCAATTGTTAAACTTTGGAAATTAGAACTCCATAACTTGTAAAAATATTTTAGTTTTTTATTTAGAGATTTTTAAGCATCAATGAAACTGAAAAAAGAAAAGCTTACATTGATATATGAAGATTAATATCCTGTAGCGATTATGTAACATATTCTAAACTCTTATGTGGAGGGGCCACAAGATTGTGCTGCTTGAATAAAAATCCAATTAAATCATCTTGTTCATAATTTATGTCTTAAAATGCCATTTAATTTTCCAATATATGTGTATAAAATAAACTAATGGAAGAAATTCTCAAGAGTCTTCATTTTTTTGCACAATAGGGGAGATACATATACATTTCCATAGGTATTACAAAATAGGATTAAAAACAAAAAAAATGAGAAAAAATAAGAGTCAACGATCCTTTAGGAAACTACACAGATTACAATTTGAGAATCATAGAGAGACAAATCTAATTGTATAGAACCTCAATCCGTTTGCCATAATTTCTTTGTTATCTGAGGGTCGTAAGTAAAATAGATCCAAGGGTATAAATCCTTGATCCATGTATTTTATGTTCTTTGTTATGATTGGAGTGGAAATTCTACAACCTCCTTCAAAGAGCTGCCCATTTTTGTGTCCAAAGGGCTCTTTCACATAGCTTTTCTCTTACTTTGGTGCCTGGATATTCGAAGCTTTTTACCATCCTCCGAGATGACAAGGCTTCTTTTGCCCATGAATGAGCGCATGTTTCTTTGTGCTTTTTGTAACTCCCTTTTACGATTAATGCAAAATGCAATATTTCAAGCATGTTAGAGATCTATCATTCCGAGTTTGCTTATGATATTTTTAACGGTTGGGATGAAGTATCCTTTGGTGAATATGCTGACAAGTTGAATTCCTTTGTCATTGACCTGTATTTACTATAGTTCTTTTATCGAAGTCCAATTTTATCCTGTTTCAGTTGGAGTTTCATTCTGTTTTTCAGTCTATTATCTTGGTTTCTTTTAAGAGGTCCATAATATATTTCCATTGTGCATGAAACATAAAAGTCTCACTTATTTCTGATAGCATGTTGTTCTATAACCACATAATGATCATAGAATCAATTTCTTTCCAAAGTTATAATTTTGAGTCTTTGGACTCCAAAGAGTTCCATAAGATGTTGGATTTTTCTCTTTCTCATTAGCAAGGTCTTTACAATTTGGGACTATTTGAGGTAATTATTTCCATTCAAGCGATAAGATGCTTTGAAATACTTGGAGTTCTCCTTTTGTCTTATTTTCATTCTTTATAATGGTCGATTCTTTTGAAGGAAAGTCAAAGAAATCCGACAAAATGAATAGAAGCAGAATTCTACATGAGAGATAAGGCTGGAAGTGGAACACTAAGCTTAGATAGTAGGAACCAATGTTGGAAATGAAAGTCCTAATCATAGAGAATAAAAATAAATGTTTGAAGTGGAGATCCTAACATTAGAGAATAAGAACAAAAGTTGGAAATGAAAACTCTAATCTTAGAGAATAAGAACAATGTCGAAAGAAACACCTTAAACTTGTTCTATTACCATGCAGAAAATAAAATGATGGAAGAAAATCTCAAGTGTTTTCACTTTTCTTTCTAAAAGATGGGAGATATATATACATTTCTCATAGGTACTACAAAATAAGAATAAAACCAAAAAAAGGAGAGAAATAAATAAATGTCAATGATCCTTTAGAAAAACACACGGATTACAATTTGAGGGTCATAGCGAGATAGATCTACTGGTATAGAACCTCTATCCATGTGCCGTAATTTCTTTGTTATTTGATGGTCAAATAAATATATCCAGCAGTATAAAGCCTTGATGAATGTGTCTTAAGTTCTTTGCTATTATAGGTGCTGAAAGTTAACAGTAGGGTATGTACAATTTATGCCAAAGAACATAATATTGTAGTTCTCCATTGGCAGATGTTTTCATTCATTGCAATGGATCACATAGGCTTGTAGCTGTTTTAAAGTTGCAATATATATGTAATTGGACATAGAACGTGATGGGAGAAGTTATGCTAATTTTGTAGTTTCAAATAATGATAAAATTTTGGATGCCTATTTTAGAAATGAGAAAAGTCCTTGGTTATTTTCAAAGAGAAGCTGCTGAACATATATATATTGAAACTATTAGATGAAAATGTTGATGAATTAAGTTATTTGGAAAGATAAAACGTTAAAAATCCTGAATATACTATAAAATTTAAAAACAAGGTGAAATGATTAATTTTGTAGAAGATACATAAAGGTGAAGGTTCAAGTCCTTATGGTATACAAATGAGATTTAAAAAGGGATGAAAGTGTAGGATGAAACGGTTATGAAATCTTGAATTTAAATATTGCAAACTAAATGATTTTCATTTTTGGGAAAATTTTCTTAAAACAGTCTTTAAGATCAATCTAAATTCTGCCATATTAGTAAGAGAATCATACTAAAAGTCATGGAATTAGTATATAAGAGGAAAATAGAAGGTATTTTAAAAATCACTCTAGTACGTTGGATAATTAATTTATTTTTATTTCAGTGAAGTCTATCTTAGTGGGATAAAGGCTTCTTGTTGTTTTTGTTGTTGTTGGTGAAGTCTATCTTAGAGGTGATTTGGTGCTACAATAGTAGATAAGAAAATACAAAGAGCAGTGATAGATAGAATGGTCATGCATGTGGTGTTTATGGATCTAAGAAAGGCCATGTGGTGTTTAGGGATCTAAATCTAAAGAACAATGATTGTGGATTTTTTATTTTTGGTTGTGTTAGGAAATAAACTTTGTTAGAGATATGGGTAAATATTAAATATATGCATTATGTAAAAAATGACCAAAAAGTTATAGGACTTCATGGATTATTACCATTTAAATACTAATCTTTTATATTTTATTTGTTGATTTTTAATAATAGCATTTGAGAGGATGCTTCTTATGTTATTTGCATCTGATATAGTTTTAATATTTTTCGACATCTCTCTTATTTGGTGAAAAATTAGGGCAATGGAAGAACTATTGAATGATAAGGGGTTTACGATATATCAAATACACATTATATAATTTTCATAGATGTAAATTTTTAATTATTCCTTAATGATTTTTTTAATCAATAAATGATACTTATGACAGGTTGGAATATCTTTAACTTATTATTCAACGAATAAGATTATATATGAGTTCAACTACACTAGTTAAAATTAGGTTGTTAAGTGCGATGTGGTAATGGAATACTATATAGATTTAAAAATAAATTTATTTAAAATTGTGTAAGACAGACATGCTATAAGAATGTGATTATTAAGCAATTGAAAATTTTTTAATAACTAAGTTGATTTTTTGAATGCTAATCCCCATTTTGATGAAATTATGAAAGAAACTAGATAAATAAACATATTAACGGAACAATAGGTGTACATATTGAAAGTAAGATTTAAATTATTTTAGTTGTGCAACTAAGGGCAGTAGATTCACTAAAAATGTTAGATAAAATACTTTCTAGAGGACCAGGACCGAGTAATTTCTGTAGACCAAGGTCAGATGCCTAAAAACCGTGCTAAACCACTTGCAAAAATTAATGTGTTGTTATGAGTAATGGAGTAATTTTATTTAAGCCTAAAGATAGAAGTACAGCTCTTATTCACAAACTGGAGTCGAAATCTATTGGTAATTTTCTTGAAAGTGACCATAAGAAATGATATATGCAAAGGATGAAGATTAAATTTTCTATTAAATTAGCCACTTCAATGCGGATGTAAATAATTTGATTTCTAATAAAGTGAAAACTTAATGGTTATGCTTGAAATGGGCCATTGAAATATTATAATCTAAATGAATATTATAAATATTTGAAGGAAGAAATTGTTAAATTGATAACATTGTACAAATTTTTGCTTGTGGGAGCCAAGAATTAACTAGCAAGTTGAATATTTTGTTAGGATGAAGGTCACAAAATTGGAAATCATTAAAAACAAATATTTGAAAATTTGACTTAACAAATCACGTGGCCTGCACTTGTATGAATTGTAGAAGATCATTGGATAAGCTAAATGATTATTGAAAATGACAACTTTTTTGTGTAGCTTCTTCTCTTGTCTTGTATATTTTAAATGATGAACATTTGTACCATTATTTATTTTGTGCATCTCTTTATTATTTAATTCTTATGCTTCATTTTTATTTCTGGATTCCTCGAACTTGGTGATAGATCACGAAAAATGAAGCTAGAGGTGGTGTCATGCGACTAATTGTTGGAGGTGGAAGGGCAGCAGAAACTTCTGATTCAAAGGGATCAATTGTTGTAGGAGTTAGAACACTCAGTGAAGGGGGCTGTGTTGGCAAATTTTCAAGGGAACAGGTATGATGCAATACATGTCATTTAATTCTGGAAATTATATTAGTTGCTTCAGCCGATATGTTTTCTCTGGTCATTTATTATTATTTTTTTTAAGTATCTATCGGTTAAATTATCTATGTGCATAATTTTTTGGTTATGCATATGTTTTCTGTGAAGTTTGAACTAAGATAGGTTTTACTTAACATTTTGATACTGATTTAGGGCTCCTAGAAGGTGTTTGGGAAGTGAGTTTGACAGGGAGGATATAGAGGAATAGTAAGGGAATAACACTACTGGTGATCAGGGTTTTTTGGAGGAGGATAGAGATGTTCGGAGGCTGTGCCAACTGCAAAACAATAAGGAAAGCCACGAAATGGTGTGGCATAGGTGTTGAAGAAAGGTGCCGACTGAATTTGAGGTGCGGATAACGGTGGGAAAGTGAGCCAGAACTTATAAAAGAAGCTTTTTCTGCTAAGAACAACAATTGACGTCGAGTTGGAAGATGAATGAGGCGTTTGAATGTATGGGAGAGATCACCACTTTGATCTTTTTAGACTACAAATACACAAGCTGAAAAAATCCAAAGATACAACACTAATAGGAAAAATCAGGAGAAAATAATAACTTATAATTAGTTTCCTCACGTAAATAACTTATTAGAAATAGCGAAATAGGAATGAATTAAAATAAAAAACCTAAATTTAAAAATCATCGCCCACTATTTGGCACTACGCTCGGAGGAGCTATTCTGGTGATCCCGCTTTTGCATGTCATCGCTTGCGGTTCTGCCTTCACCCTCGCCTTCCGCATGACTTATATGTCTCGTATCATTCTCCCTGGGTAGGAGGAGCTTCGTCCTCTTTTTAGGAAGCTTCTGGAATCGATTTACCATGATCATAATAAAGTCATTGTCTTGATCTGTCAAAGGCAGTCCCACTACAAAATCTAGTTTCACGTTCATTTCATGCAATTTTGAAAGACATTCATCATCCCAAAGTCTATCCTGATTTGACATGATCACAAGGATATATTTTATGCTTTCTCTTCTGCTATCATGGTTGAAGATGGACATTATTACGAAGGTTGTAGCTTTTGCATTTTTAGGATCTCTAATAACATTTGAGAAATTTAAGCCAGTGCCGCTTTTGTTTGTTTTAAGCGGGATAAAATCATACACATGCTTAAATGTTATGCTTCACTGGCCTTCGTTAAGATGGGATACCATTAGGACAGATAGTAAATGTCTTTTTTTGCTAGAAGGAAAAAAATTTTAAATGTGATATAATATATATTTCTTTTTATGACCCGGTGACAACTTGGTTTAATGTTTACATGGATTTCTTATTCAGATTACCTAAGGCTTCCATAGGTCATGATAGTATACTAGTTATGGTAGATATATTTTCTAAGATGGCTTAATTTTTCCCATGCTATACTTTTTTTATTTTTTCATTACTATTTTATTTTTAACAAATTTTTTTTATTTTCAATGTTCGAGAGTTACTTATGCACTTTGTTAAATTTTATTGATAGAAATGATTAGCTTTTAAGGGTTGCCTAACATCATAGCATCTGATGGAGGTTTTGACAATTTTTCATATTTTTGGAGGATCTTATATAATTTGTTGGGTGCTATTAAGTTTTCATCAACCTATAAATGTGATATAATGTATATTTCTTTTTATGACCCTGTGACAACTTGGTTTAATGTTTACATGGATTTCTTGTTCATATTACCTAAGGCTGCCATAGGTCATGATAGTATACTAGTTATGGTAGATATTTTTTCTAAGATGGCTTAATGTTTCCCATGCTATACTTTTTTTTATTTTTTCTTTACTATTTTATTTTGAACAAAATTTTTTTATTTTTGATGTCTGAGAGTTACTTATGCACTTAGTTAAATTTTATTGATAGAAATAATTAGCTTTTAAGGGTTGCCTAAAATCATAGCATCTGATGGAGGTTTTGACATTTTTTCATACTTTTGGAGGATCTTATATAATTTGTTGGGTGCTATTAAGTTTTCATCAACCTATAAAATCTCAAGCAAGTGGTATGTGATGTCCCATTTCAGGTATTTGGTGAAAAAAAGAAGAGCTCAAAGGGGAAAGAAGAAACCAAAGAAGAAGAACCGAGGAATCATGAAGATGAAGAGGGGGGGGGGGGTATGACACGCAAATGATTGGGAACACGAAATAATATTTTTGTGTATAATTTAAGGCATATGAGGGCAGCATATGCAAGAAACGATTTATGGGAGAGACTCGATCTCTTGCCATCAAGCTGAACGAGAAGAAAAAATGGTCGAAGGAGGTGGCAGTTGGTTTGTGTGGTAGACTTGCTACGTCGGGTTGAGTCGAGCCAGTGACGTTGTGCTTGTGGGCCGTAAGGAGGCGGCCTCTCTGTCAAGCGTAGGAGGAAGAGGCAGAGCCATCGTCGGTACCGTGCGACTGATCGAAGGAAAGGAATGAGGCTCATACGAAGGAGGAGAGGAGGTCACACGACCATCACAGGTTGAAGGAAGTTGTCTGCACATGGTTTAGGGATTGATCGAGGCAAGTTTTAATAATGTTTCTTAAATTGATTTAATAATAAAATTAATAATATATAAATATATGTGTGTATTTTTTATTTATTTAATAAAAAAATAAGCATGATTATATAGAGTAAATTAATGAAAATTTTATACTAAAGCACTGTAAAGTTAAAAGTTAAATAAAATAATTAAAATAACATGATCAATATAATTAAATTTTAATATGAATAATATTTTTATTTTAAACTTTGAATTTTAAAAGAGTCAACGTGAAGTCAAATCAAATAATAAATTAATCGCATCGAGGTGAGTACTTTTACTTTTAATCTATGATAATATTTTGATTTTTTTCTACTAATCATGCATTAGTAGACAATGATGCCTATATAAGATTTATTTTGAATTATATGTTTTTTTTCATTTATTGATCACATTGTTATGAATGTTGGTATCTACTTACTATCATGCATTGATATATGCGATATATAGTATTTTAATTTGAATGCGATGAGCACATGAATGACATGTTTATATTGACATATTTTATATGCATGACTGACTATAATGAAATTACTCTTTGTGGTACTTGTGGAGAACGCTAATGTACATGTGCACGTTAATGAAAAATGATATTAATATTTAAGTATCCTAAGTGTTTCAATTTTTAGACGACTCTACTGTGATGATTACAAATATAAAATGATATTAATATATTATTGATATAGTAATATTCATTGAATAACATCAAATGTTATATTGTTTTATTGAAAGCCTAACTGACATGCATTTTGGTTTTTTTTCTCTTGTATTACTGTTGCTTTTGAATAGGAGTATTCATTGGCTTTGTTTAGCTTACTGTTATTTTAAAAAATGTTCAAGTGTAATTAATTAATTAAAAAATGAGCAATAGAAGAGATAATATTTATATAAGACGTGACAAACCTAGAATGAGGTAAGTTTAATTATACTGTTTGAATTTAATTTGATTAGTGGTTTTTTCATTTGTAAAATGCTATTTATAGAGAACGAATATAGAAAATTTTGTGTTGCCGTCTGACTGTCTGTACCCCTCTTACTTAACTCCAATCCTCGGGTCAAGGTTTATGATTGATTAATTTTGATGTAAGAACCAATATGATAAACTTTGATAATAATAAAAAATCAAAATTCAAGTTAACTCAAATGAAGAATAATATCCATTCTGGCATAGTGATACACCCAAAATTTTAGAAGAAAATCTGAGAGGAAAACAAATAAATAAAACAGATTATGAATGTGAATGCAATTGACCTGATATGGATGCAATGACTCAGCTGATTTAGGAGTTCATATCACACTATCAGAAGTGATACAGCCGTTGTAGATAAATTCTTGCAGATATTATAGGATTTATGTTCACCATTATTTAACATAATTGAAGATTTGATGAAGCAGAGAATTGGCTGATCCGAATCGAAAAAATATTATATGGTATAGTCTATTCGGATGAAAGAAGAGTATTGTTAGCTACTTTTTTTTGTTGAAAGGAGAAGCTTAAAGTTGGTGGCTTAGGTAGTGTCAGGGCAAGCCAAGGGACCTACCCAACATGATGGTCAATTGGATGGAATTCATGGAGCTATTCAGAGAATGATTTGTACCTCTATCCGCTCGAAGATAGATGTAGAACAGGTTCATCAAGTTGGTGCAAGGAGTGAAGACAATAATGCAGTACGAAGCAAAATTCACTGCATTGTTATGGCATGCATCACAATTTTTTGCTACCGTAGAATAAAAGTACTATCGATTCCTTTTAGAATAAAATGATTCCATCAGACAGCTATTGGCGCCTTTGGGGATCGATGATTACTCAGTTTTAATGGAAAGAGCAGGTAGAGTGGAAATCGATTATCTGCTTACTGAGAAACGCAAGGAGGCACACAAGAGGAAGAATATTGATGAAGGAGAACATGTGGATCAATCAGATAGATCAAAAAGAAAGAAGTCCAAGAACAATTCAGGTGAATTTAGTAGAGGTTCGACTCTGAGTAATGTAGTCACTTGTGCAAATGATCTTACCCAAGTTCAACCAAGATAACTTGTGTGACCTCGAATTTATTCTCTCACTCATAGTGAGCTTGAAGAACCTATTGCTGTTGATGGTATAAGGTCTGATGAGTTTGACGATTTTCATATAAGGGTATTTTTCTAGCATACTTTCTTGCTTCAACAGTTGTGTGCTGTTATCCATAGTATTGTTGAGTCGCCTTGTATCTGGTCTTTACTTTATAGTGAGTTCTTTTCATTTTAATAAATTACACCTAGTTTTCATCATGAATTTTTTGGATGATTAATGTTGACCTGCTTAATGAGATGTTAGTTGCAGTCTATTTTTAAATTTCATGGACGAAATTTTTGTAAGTGGGGAAGAATGTGAAGTTCCGTTTCAGCTACTCAGGCAAGAAGAAACGTAGAGCCGAAATAGAAAATAAGGAAGTCGAAGAAGAGAAAGCGAGGAGTCGAGAGGATGCAGATTGGGGATATGAGCCAAGAAGGGTTCGGGAAAGGATATTTTTGTGTATAAAATGAGGTGGAGGTGCAGTTAAAGAGCTAGTCGAAGGTGGCGTCTCATGTGTACGGTAGACTCACTGCACTGGGTGGAGTCGAGCCAGTGACGCAGTCCTCGTGAGTAGTAAGGAGGAGGCAGCATCTGTACCAAGCAAATTAGGAAGAAGCGGCGTCGATATCGGTGTCGTGCTGTTGATTAAAGGAAAGGAACGAACCTTGTACAAAGGAGAGAATGCCGTCCGACTATCATAAGGGGAGGAAGAAGCTGTCAGCACGTGGTTTAGGGCTTGTCCGAGGTAAGTTTTATTAATGTTTATTAAATTGATTTAATAATAAAATTANTATATATATATATATATATATATATATATATATATATATATATATATATATATATATATATATATATATATATATATTTGTATATGGCGTCGTCTTCTTCGATATCGCTCTGCTGTTTTGCCATTATGGCGAACCCTGGTTTTTGCACCACTGCTCGTGCTCGATCTCTTTTTGTTTTTGTTTATTTTGTGCGTCATTCTCACGGCTTTTCTTCTGCGGTGTCGTGCACATTCGTCAGTAACTATTATAATTATTTGGTTCTTTTCTACTATTTTGGGCATTAGTAGATAATGATACTTGTACAAGTTTTATTTTGAATTATGTGTTTTTTTTATGCATCACATGACTATGAATGTTTGTAGCTAGTTACTATCATTCATTGGTATACGTGATATATGATATGTTGAATTGGTGCAATGAACATAATGATATGTTTTTATCGGCTGCTTGTATGTATTTAACTTTCACATCTTTATAATACTAACATGAGAACACTAAGGTGCCTGTGCACGTAAATGAAAAATGATATTGATTTTTAAGTATCATAAGCGATATAATTTTTAGACGGTACTTCTATAACGAGTGTACATATTTAAAATAGTACATATATGTTATTGGTATCAAATATTTATGTTGATTTATTAAAAGCTTAAGTGACATGCATATCATTTTTTCTCTCTTGTATTACTGTAGTTTAAGTGTACAAGAATTCACTTGCTCTATTTTGCTCGCTGTTATTTAAAACTAATTTTTCAAGCGTAATTAATTGTTTTAAGGATGAGCAATGGAAAAAAATAATGTTGACAACTAAGCATGAGTTAAATTTAATGGTATTATTTTTAATTTAATTTGATTAATGACTCTTTGATTTGTAAAATTTTATTTATAAAAAATGAATTTAAAAAACTTTGTTTACTTGGTCCAATTGTTTGTACTTTTCTTGCATAATTCCAAGTCCAGGGTTTGGTCGTGACAACTGATATCAGAGACAATCTGGACAAAATGAACTATAACGTAAATTTAAAATTATTATAAATTAAAAATTTAAGTTAACTCAAATCAATAACTATATCCATCAGGCTAGTGATACACTGAAATTATAGAAGAGAATCTAATAGAATACGAAGAAGTATAACATACTATAAATATCAAAGAAGTATAGCCTACTATAAAGTTGAACAAAAAATGTCTTGACCTAGATGGTGACAACATGACTGTACTGATGTAGGAGCCTAGATCTCAACATATCAGAAGTGATACAGTTGTTGTAGACAAGTACTGGAAGATATTCCGTGATTTACGTCCACCATTGTTCAAGAGAATTGGAGATTTGATGAAGCAGAGAATTGATTGATGTGAATCGAAAAGATATTTAGATAGTATGACCTGTCCGGATGAAAGCAGAGTACTATTAGCTACTTTTGGATTAGATGGAGATTCTGAGGGGTGTCAGGATCAACTTGGAGACATACCCAACATGGTCAGTTGGGAGGAATTTGTGGATTTATTCAAAGTATGTTTTGTACCTCTATCGGCTCGAAAATAGATGATGTTCTGGTTCATCAAGCTAGTGCAAGAAGGGAAGACGGTCATGCTGCACGAATCATAATTCTTTGCACTATGAAGGCATGCACCACAATTGATCGTTGTCATAGAAGAAAAGTGCTATAAATTCCTTTTAAGATTAAAGGATTTGATCTGATAGCCTTTGGTGCCTTTGAGGATCTATGAATATTAGTTAAATTAGAAAGACGAGTGGAAATCGATTGTCAGCTTAGTCAGAAATGTAATGAGGCGCACAAGTGGAATATTGATGAGAGTGAACATATGGATCAATAAGAAGATCAAATGAAAAGAAGTCCAAGAACAATTCGGGTAGATTTAGCAGATGTATGACTGAGTATTTTAGTCACTTGTGCCAAATGCGGAAGACAATATAAAGATGAATGCTTAGAGTCTTTAGCTTGTTTGACGTCGAATTTATTCCCTCATTCATAGTGAGCCTAGAGAACCTACTGCTGCTGATGGCGATGAGGTCCGATGAGTTTGATGATTTTCTGCATAAGGGCATTTTGCTAACAATTTTTCTGCTTCAGTAACTATGTGTTGTTATTCAAATTATAGTTGAGTCGTCTTACATCGGGTCTTTATCTTATAGTGATTATGAATGACCCATATTTTTCATCATGAAATTTCTTGATAACTAATGTTGACCTGCTTCATGAGATGTTACTTGCGGCCCTTTTTTAAAGATTGAGGACCAAATTTTTGTAAGTGGGAAAGATTGTGAAGTACCGTTTCAGTTACTCGGGGAAGAAGAAATGAAGAGTTATAAGAGAAAATGAGGAAGCTGAAGAAGAGGATGCGAGGAGTTAGGAAGATGTAGAGGGGGGATATGATGTGAGAAAGGGTTGGGAACATGAAAGGATATTTTGATGTATAAATTGAGGTGTAGGTGGGGCAACATAGGCGTGAAACAACTTACCTGGAGAGTTGAACAACGAGTGCGAGAGAGACTCAATCCTGTGCCATCGAGCATAAGGAGAAGAAGAGCTGACCGATGGACGTGACGGCTCGTGTGTGCGGTAGACTAACTACGCTTGGTCAAGAGAGCCAGCGGTGTCGTGCTCGCGAGCAGTAAGGAGGATGCAGCTCCTCTATCAAGCAAAGGAGGAAGAAGCAGCGGCGTTGACGACATCATTGTCGTGCTGCCGATCGAAGGAAATGAACGAACCTCATGTGAAAGTGGAGAGGAGTTCACGCGGCCATTGCGAGCAGGTGGAGCTCCTCCACTTCAACCAACCAACTTGAATTCTACTATTAACATCCCCATCTATATCACCTTTGCTTTGAACAACGAATCCAAGATATCTAAATCGTTCACACCTTTTAATAATTTGATCACCCAAAGTCACACTACTGTCGCTCGAGCTACTACGACTAAAATTACATTCTAGGTATTCAGTTTTAGTTCTACTTAAATGAAGGTCTTTATACTCCAATGTAGACTTCCATAATTCAAGTTTTTTCTGAGTTTTTTATCTTGTTTTATTCAGGAGAAGGATATCATCAACAAAAAGCATACACCAAGGTATATCCTCCTGTAGATGTCCAGTAAGACCATCTATAACTAAAGCAGAAAGATATTGGCTTAAAGCTAATCCCTGATGTAATCCAACCAAAATAGGAAAATATTTGGTCAATCCTCCTTCAGTTTGAACACAAGTAACAACTCTAGTATACATATCTTTAATGACTTGAATAAAAGTCATATCAACACTTTTCTTCACAAGAACTCTCTAAAGGATATCTCTTGGAACCTTTTTGTAAGCTTTTTCTAAATCAATAAAAATCAAATGTAGATTCTCCTTATTATCTCTGAACTTCTCCATCAAACCTCTCAATAAATGTATAGCTTCCATAGTAGACCTGACCGACATAAATCCAAATTGATTATGAGAAATCTTAGTAATGCGTCTTAACGTATGTTCAATTACCCTCTTCCATAACTTTAAATTATGACACATCGACTTAATTCCTCTATAATTTGCACATTCTTGTGCATACCCTTGATTCTTAAAAATGGGGACCAATATACTCTCCCTCCACTCCTCAAGCATCTTTTTAGTTTTTAAAATAATATTAAAGAGTTTAGTAAGCCAAGAAACTTCCAAATCTTCTAAATATTTCCACACTTCAATTGACATATTATCAGGTCCTACAAACTTTCCACCCTTGATTTTTTTTAAAGCCTCTTCAACTTCTTTTTAACTAATGAGAAGGTAAAAATGAAATATTTTATTATTATTCATGATATTAAGATCACTAAGGTCGATCGTATTTTAAGAAACTTCATTAAAAAGTTTATGAAAATAACTCACCCACCTATGTTGAATATCTTTTTCTAAGAAAATAACTTTTTAATTTTCATCTTTAATACACTTGAGTTAAATCTTTACTTTTCTTTTTGTTGGCTAGTTTATACATATATTTTTCACTCTTCTTAGTATCTAATCTATTATAAAGATCCTTAAAAACATAATTTTTAGCGTCACTGATTGTTCTTTTAGACTCTCTGCTGGCCGTTTGATATTTTTCACAGTTCTCTAAGCTTTTACATTTAAACTGTTTTTATAACCCTTATATTTTTTCTTTTTTTGCACATTATTATTCCACCATTAACCATTTTTATTTATAAAAAATTTTTCTTTTGATTCTCCAAGCACATCTTTTGCTATTTATTTTATAGTATTTGTTAATTTATCCCACATAACATTTGCTTCTTCAGGAATATCTCAAATTTTAAAATCTTGAATTTTACTTATAAAAATATATTTATTTGTGTTTTTTAGGTTCTCCCATCTAATTCTACAATGATGAGTCATAGTATTTTTTATTTTAACTCACCATCTTTAAATCTAGAACTAATAAACGATGTTGGGTACTTAAATTCTCACTTGGGATGACCTTAAAATCTTTACAATCTCGACGATCTCTTTTTCTCATAAGAATATAATCAATTTGTGTTTTATTAGATCCACTCTTATAAGTAATAAGATGCTCATCTTTTTTCTTTAATAAAATATTAATAATAACAAAATCGTACTCTAAAGCAAAATCTAAAATAGCTCTACCTTCTTCATTAGTTACTCCAAAACCGTAGCTTCCATGAGTATTTCAGAAGTCTTCTACCACTCTACCATTATGTTCATTTAAATCTCCTCAAATAAAAATTCTTTTTTCAAGAGGTATCGTTTTTATTAAGTTTTTTAAGTTATTCCAAAATTTTAGACCCTGTATCTAAACCTACTTGAAGAGCATAAGCACTTATAATATTTATAATCTTAGTACCACTAATAATCTTAAGGGCTATAATTCTATCTCCAAATCTATTAATTTTTACAACATTGTCTTTCAAACTCTTATCTATAATTACACCAACAGTATTTCTAGTACGACTCTTTCAAGAATTCCAAAGTTTAAAACCTAAATTATAAATCTCAGTAGCCTTTTCTCCAACCTATTTAACTTCTTGAATATATAAAATATTAATTTTTCTACAAATCATAATATCAACAAATTCCATTAATTTACCATTGAGAGTACCTATATTCCAAGATCCGATCATAATATTAGTTTCATGCACTAACTTCTTTACCCGCATTCATCCGTAATGTGGGGACCCTTGCTTATTTGACACTACACCCGGGCGCCGGTATAGCGACCCTTGCACACTTTTCACTGTATTCAGGTTATACAACGCATCGCTTCTAAAGGACGCCTGGGCACTTACACAATGATCAAAATGATTCATGTCATGATTTTTTTTGACATGTTTTACGCTGGCTGTCGAATATCTAACACAACCCTCTCTTTTCACAGCCGGGCTTGGGACCGACAATGATAGTGTTATGCAGTATTATATATTAAAATAATGAAATTTTATACTCAAATATTATAAATTTAAAAGCTAAATAAAAAATTTAAATTTGTAATAACATAAGAAATAAAATTAAATTTTAATATAAATACTATGTTTTTTTAGGTTTTTCTTTTTAGAAAAGTGGAAATCAAAGCTAATCAGATAACAAATTGATTGGAATCAAAGTGAGTACTCGTATTTTTAATCTAGGATGATATTTTCTTGTGTATGTTTTATTTTGAATTATGTTCTTTCTTTATTGGGCACATTATTATTAGTATTTGTAGCTACTTACTTTCATGCATTGATGTACGCGATATATTGTATATTTAATTGAATGTATGAGCACACGAATGATATGTTTATATTGGCTGCTATTTGTGTATGAGTGATTATGACGGAGTCACTTTAAGATATTAGTTGGGGAATGTTATGATTGTCCTGCACGTAAATGAAAAATGATATTAATATTTAAGCATCTTAAATGGTATAATTTTTTGACAGTGTTAATGTGACGATTTTACAAATATAAAATGTTATAGATATAATATTAATATTGCAAGATTTATTGAATAACATTAGATATTTATATTGATTTATTAAAAGATTAACTTACATGCATATTTCTTTTTTTTTTCCACTTGTATTACTGCAGTTTAGAAGTACGAGTATTCACTGACTTTGTTTAGTTCTTTGTTATTTTAAATTAACATTTTATGTGTAATTAATTAATTAAAGGTTGAGCAATAGGAGAGACAATATTTATAGTGGGCGTGAACATCCCGAGATGAGATAAATGTTATTATACAGTTTTAATTTAATTTGATTAGTAATTGTTTTATTTGTAAAATGTTATTTATAGAGAATGAATATATAAAACTTAGTTTCCATCATCCAACTGTCTGTATCCGTCTTGCCTAATTGTAAGCTTGTGACATGGTGTAATTGAAGTAGTAAATATACGCACAAAACATTTATTATGTTGTATTGTTCAAAAAGGTACAACAATTGAAATCTACACTTTCCAACTAAATTCCATAATCTAAAAATTTTTTATTTTTTACATCATGATTTCTAATTTTAAGCAACCATCTTAGGTCTGAATGATAGTTGAGTCGATGCAACAAGCCTAAAAATTGGATTAAGATAATGACTAATTTCACTGCTTGTAGATAAGTTTGATTTTGTTTGACACCATTTTAAGAGCTGCTAGAAGATGTTTTGGAAGTGGGTCTAGCTGGGAGGTGATTGTGGAATATTAAGTGAATGATAATATGCATGTTTTATAACATTTGAAAGGAGTGATATGAGGCATTCATTAGTTTTCCTATTTGAAAACAATGGAAAGGAACATGAAACACCATATCTAATGAGGAACAGTTGTCGAGGAAGATCCACCACCTATTATTGAATAAGATAAAAATAATTCACTTGCAATATAACAGGGATACAACACTTCTTAGGGTATAAATTAAAAAATATAATCCTCAAAATACATAAAACAAAGTGGAACTATCTAAAAGCAAGAAATTACTATATATAAATAGTCTCTTGTAAAACTTTGCAATAAATCAATTCAAAATATGCTTAGAAATGGGGCTCACAAGGCTCGGTCCCGTTCAATTGTGGGAAAATTCTCATACTCCAGGGATTTATTTTTTCTTTCAAGACTTGTCCACAATCCTATCTTGTGATTGCTGGATAGCAGAGATCGTAGATTGCTGCAACTTTTTTCTCTTTGGCCACGAGACAATTCTTCATCTTCTCTGGAAGTACCTAGATTGTGCTGTGATGTACTTTCTAAGAAGTTTTCCAAAGTTATGATTAACTATTTTTATCTAGTCATTTATCTATATGTGTTGCTTGACAAAATTGAAACTTAATATCTAGTTTACTACGTGCGT
Source organism: Phalaenopsis aphrodite (assembly GCA_003013225.1). Taxonomy (NCBI): domain Eukaryota; kingdom Viridiplantae; phylum Streptophyta; class Magnoliopsida; order Asparagales; family Orchidaceae; genus Phalaenopsis; species Phalaenopsis aphrodite. The sequence goes on from NEWO01000937.1 coordinate 83,948, forward strand.
CTTCCAAAAATAGCTTATAAATTTATCATCTTTATCTGAAATGATGACATTCAGGACCTCCTTCAGTAGCAACAACTTAAGAGGTAGACTGTAGGTTAGAAAATCCTAAAATTCTCTTGGCTCCTCAAACTCATTGCTTTCTAGGACTACCAATCATAGTACTGATAATGCTTTCTTCGAGATTTACAGAAAAATAGTTTGTGTCATCATATTCTCAAATTCTATATGAATTCTCATTACCAAAATAAGAGTTTAATGTGCTTTCAATTTTTGATCAAAATACATATGTTCTTGTGGCTATCTTGTTGTGTGCAATGATTATACTACCAAGGATGACCTAATATGATGTGACAAGTGTCCCTATACTCTTCAACTTATCTCGGATAACATTCTATATGACATTTCTTGTAAAGTGTGATTATTTTATTTCTTCAGTCATGACAAAATAAGTTTGGGTGTGCTTGTGTTTCCAAATTCAAGTTTTCGACAATTTGGGTAGACATAATTCTCGCAGCTATTTTTTTCTTTGATAATATTACACATCTTTCTCTTTACGGTGCAATGTATATGAAAGTTGTGGTGGGGCCACTATTACCTTTTTGTGGGATCAGTTTGAAGGATTTGTCGACCAATTAATATCTCTCTTGTCAGTTGGTAGTTGATACTTCTGTCTAATATTCTCATTTTCTTATGTGTGATTGTCTATTTCGTCAAACTGCTTCCTACTCAGTGAAACATATCACCCTTAAATTTGAAAAATCAGATATAACGTGCTCAAAATCCTGGCAATTGAAGCACCTCCTTGTTGGGACTAGTTTTCGAGTTCTATTGGTCTCCATTTTTTCTTTATTCTAGACTAGTTTTTCCTCAATAGGAGGTTGCTTGGGTGCTCTATTAGGTGTACCTACCTAACCTTTTGTTTAAGATTTAAAGTGTGGTGGTCACCTGATGACGTTACTTTTTCTTGACGTTCACAACTAGGGTCTGTACGTCGATGAGGGACTAATCCTGCTGCATTTGCATTATATTACTAATAAATTGTTTTAGTCCTTCAAGATATCTTGCCTCAATGCGCTTATTTGGTTCCACTAATGCAAATTTCAACACGAGCTGATTAAATTCTGTTTTGTATTTCTCCACAATAGAAACTCTTTAGCACATGTTATAGAGTTTTATGAACTTGTCTTGCACAATTCCATAATAAGGTATTTACATTGTATCCCATTTTTTATTTTAGAACTTGTTGTAATTTTATTTTCTCTCTCACACTGGAGTAGACACTTTAAACTTTCCTTTCATAGAGATACTTTTTGTTAACTTAAAGGCGACTAGTTTTATCGTTTTGTCGGGTGAAAATTTATTGTACACGAAGAATTGTTCTATTGTTTTGAGCATGTTAATGAACTCATTCGAATCCATGTGACCATCAAAATCCGGTTAATCCATGTTTACTTCAAAATCACTCTCCCCTCTTATAATCGCTGTTAAACTGACACGACATCGACTTTTCATTGCTTGACTCTTCTTGGTGAAAAGGGTTGACAACCTCAATTCTATCCCGGTGGTCGCCGTTGTTGTTGTGGGTAACATCCTCATGCTTCATCCTTTCAAAATCGGTGACCGCCTACTTTAATTGGAAGATTCCTCGCTGCATATCTTCCATGGTAAGCTCCTGAACTTCTCGTTGAGATTCTCATCCTTTAATAAAAACTTCAACTGAAAAGAATCTTGTGGTTAAAATTAGGGTTAGGGTTAAATGGGTAACGTGGGAATATTTTTATTTTTTGTGGAGACATTAGGTTAGATTATGTAGAATTTTGGTTTGAGACAAGGGAAAGAAAACCTCTAAACTTTTTTAGCTTATCGGATTCTGCTACCAAGTGAATGACAGTGTGGTCGATGGCATTTGGAAGATAATAGGAGGCATGACGTTTGTCTGGGTTGAGGACCACAAAATGCTGGCTTTTACGAGGCGCGATTGTGAAGGAGATCCATGACCTATTCTTCGATAAGTTTAGGCACTACATGCCAAAGTAAGATGATAGCACTTTTTAAGACAAAACTCAGACAGTATAATCTCCAAAATTCAAAACAAAATTAAAGTCCCTAAAAACATTAAATATCGACATATAATCAGTCTCAAGCATTAATTCAATTCAAAACAGGGAAGGAGGCCCACAAGGACCGATTTCATTCAGTGGCAGAAAAATTCTCTCTACGGACTCCTGGAGCAGAAATTTGTTTCTGTGGCTCATCCATAATTTGATCCCGTGATTGCAGGACAGCTTGGATTGCGATAGGCTGCTCCTTCATCTTTATTTTATTAACTTAGTGTGAAAAATGAAATTATCTTTCTTGAAGACTTGATGTATTTGTAAGGTTTAAAATTTAAAGTGGTTTCTAGTTTCAAACAAATAGATGATAGTATCAAATAAATAAATTTATCATGTTTTTTAAATTTAGCTCTTCTACTATACAAAAATGATTTAAAATTGTCTAAATAAATTTATCATGTTTTTTAAATTTAGCTCTTCTACTATACAAAATTGATTTAAAATTGTCTCTCATGTAGAAATTGTGATATAAACTTGATCTCGATTTATTCTATCAACTATATAAAATGAATTTCATTTTATTCTCCGAGTAACCATTTTGGATTAATTTCACATTTGAGGAGATTAAATTGGATAGATTTGATACTCTGAGATGAAATTTCCCACATAGAAATAGCCAGAGGGCCATTTTAGGATTTAACCCTAATAAAAGATTAAATCCTAAAATAGTCCCTCATGCCCTGCAATTTAATCATGATCCGTGTTTATGTGTGTGTTTGTGTTTTTGTTAGTTAATCAACGCGGATTTCATATAATCAGATGGGCATATAGTATTATCCTCTACGAATTGAATACTCACAATGGATGAAAAATCTATAAAATTTTCAGTTTTTTTTTTTTTGGCAGCATTTTTGTTTAAGATATTTTTTTTAGAATTTAGTATGTTCAAAGAGTTATTGCGAAGGTGGAAAAATAATTCTTGTAATAGCTTGATGTATGGAGCTATAAAGGAAAAAAATATTCCTTTGTCTAGGTTCTAAATAGAGAGAAGATAGTGGTCCTAGGGTTTACTTTTAACTTTTCCGTGGAGTAAATTTGTATGAGTTATGTTTTGTTGATACAAATTACCAAATTAAATTTTTAACTTTATTGAAAGTTGTTTTCTTAACCTTGTCTCCCTTGTTTGCTTCGTATTCTGAAACCTACTCTAACTTCTTGTTTGGAGTCAATGCCTTCCCATGTTCTTGATCATTTTTGGATTTTAGCATCTTTCCTGTTCTTCCATGTCTTGTATAAACAAATATGGATATTGTTGTTAGTACTTTAAAAGCCATCTTGAGAAAGCTATCTGCCATCCTTTTGCGGATCAGCCATTTTCTTCAAATCTCATATTTCTTATGGCACTTCATGAAATGTTCTCCAATGTTACTGATGCGCATTCTAAAGTGATGTTTGCTAACGAATTATGGTTTATTCTATCGTAAGATTGTTCTAGAAGCTTTTATGTTATAATAGATTAAACATTTTACAATTGATTACTTAACGAGGCAGAAATAAAAAAGGTATATCTTTATTTTGCTAGGTTATTAGATTTTGAAGTAGATGACATTAGTCTAATAATGACATTGACATTCTCAACTTAGCAGGAGTTATCAATATCTGAGTGAGGGCCTTCTTAAAGTTTGAATGCATTTTACTCTCTCAGCACGTGTATTTTCTTGACATTATGTATTTTGTTTTTTTGATTCTCGTAGACTGTTTTTTTTAACTACTATTTTAAATATCATTAATCGTAGGAATGTTCTAATGTTTAAAAATAAGGAAAATTTTTGCATTTAGAGTTTGTTTGGTGTAGCTTTTGTCAGTTTTATTTTCTAGAAAGCTGCCAGGCTTTTATTTGGCTGTAGTGTGTGTTGGGTTCTTAAAATTTCTTGAGCAGGAAGCAGTTATTTACAATCACGCTCGAGTGTGGTAGTTCCCAATAGGCCATTACTTTGGAGCTTTGTAATCATTTAATTGGGCATTGTTATGAACTATAAATATTATAATTATATTATTCGAGAAATAACTTCGCAGGTCTTATGTTGATGACTTTGCGCCCATTTCTGCTGTTAGCTAATGCTATTTGTTAATTCCTGTGCTTTTGTCATTCAATTTGTTGTGATTTAATTCGAAGTTGCTGCTATTGATGAACCGACTATTAATTGATTATTGGTTGTTATTCTCCAGGTTGAACTATTCTGTGTGAATCACCTAATAAACTGTTCTTTGGAGTCCAATGAGGAGGTAATCTGTATGGAATTTCGATTTACTTTGAGAGATAACGGAATGAGAGCTGCGTTCCAACTTTTGCACATGGTTCTTGAGGTGAATTTATGTTACCATCAATGTTTATTTTACCGATTTCAATTTTCCTATTAATTTTCTTTGATTTTTTTTAATTTCAAAATCTAATCATCATCAAAATGCATATTACTAGGAGATGGTTTGAAATCGGAGTTATCCCTGAAATCCAAGAGGGAAAGTAAGTTTTGTTACACCAAGCAAAACACAAACACAATTATCCTGCTAGGGTGAGGCGGGAAGGTGTCGGTGGCTAAGTAAATTGTTGTTGGAAGGCTATGTGGCGGTGGATCAGTCTGTTGAACAGCAATGAGGGGCTTTGAAAAGTGGGCGAGGGGCTTTGAAAAGTGGGCGAGCTGATTGATGGAGGTGGCAACAGCTGACAGAGAGGGTGTAGGAAGGGGCGGAGCAGCAAGAGAGATGTAGGGAGGATCAAGAGCAGCAAGGGGCGGTGTAGGATGTGGCAGAAACAAGTAGGAAAGGTGTAGGGAGGGCGTTAGTAAGCCAGCGAGGTGTAGGAAGGGCGACGTCAAGCAGGCGAGGTGCATGGAGTGCAGTAGCAAGTAGGTGCAGTGGATAGGAAGAGAAATATGTGGAGATATTCCCCACTTTAGAGTAGGATACAACTAGATATTCACTTGTCCTCGAATATAATCCTAGCAGGTGAAAATACGCCACCGATAGAAAAATTGAAGCAAAGAGTGAACCCTAATCAGAGAAAACAGCATATACATATACATATATATATA
>NEWO01000937.1:100514-114254 GCA_003013225.1 Phalaenopsis aphrodite
TAAGAATAATCCGAGAAAAAGTAAACTACCAGCTCTTTCAAAAAACTGTGTAATAGCTATAGGGTGTGTTCTTTTCTGAACATCTGACTATCTTTATGGTATAATTCAAATTTGTAATTATCTGGGCCAGAAACAGATTGCAATGATCCAATTGCTCATAACTTTCTTAATATTGTTGTCCATAATGAGGAAGAGACTCACAAACATTATTGTGCTTAGACACATTATGTTGATTTCACTGTACGCAAGGACCACATAAATTACTGGGCTAAATCCAAACAAATTAAGTCGAATGATTATATTTATGAAAAAATCAGGTCATAAAAGAGAATCACAGCTAGCCACTATTGTAAAGTACAAAAAAACAGATACAAGGATTGACTGTCAAGCAATGGTTCGCTATGCTATTGACCTTGATGGCAACTGGGCCATAAAGAAATTTGTTGAAAGTCATAACCACCCTTTGGCGAAATCCGGTGACAAACACCTTCTACGTTCCAGTCGGAGGATTAGCGAGTTAAATGCAAATTTGCTGAGATCGATGACAAATTCCTGAATTAGAGCAGCGGATGCATTTAATTTCCTTGCTATTGAGGTTGGTGGAGTTGAAAACTTAGAGTGTACGAGGCAAGATGCATGCAGCTTCATTCAAAGGGATAAAAGAAGTAGAATTGAACAGGGTGATGTCAACTCTCTCTTACAATTATTCATGGAGTATCAAAATGAAGATAACATGTTTGCATGAGATTTTCAAAGTGATGAGGAGGGCAAACTTACAAGTTTTTTCTGGAGTGACGGGTCTTCCAGACTATGTTATGATTATTTTGGAGATGTTTACAATTACAATTACATATATGACTTACAATTACAATTACAATACCGAGTATATTGGATTTATCTGTCAGAAAGTCTTGGAATCATCCAAGCCGTTGATAATCGACTTGGAATGATCCTCCACAACGTTGATCCGAAGAGTTGGATCTCAATCGTTAATCACGCCCTGACCCCAAGATCACGTGTCATCAACCAAATTGAGTTGATTGCCTCTTTAATTGTTAAAGATGCAGCTGCACGATCCTATAGAACAGATCCTATTCAAGTAAGATCGTAATTTTTATACTTTATATAATAAAATTTTTTTTTTCTACAATGTGTGGGAGGGCCCAAGCATGGCACCCGGCCCACACAAAGACCACAAATGATTCCAAAACTAAAAAATACATAAAAGTACATTGCAGACTTGAAGAAAAAGCCTAAGAGTGCTGAAACAACTACTTTATATAATCATATATATATATATATATATTTATATTTATATATATCAGATGAGTAAATCTTCGAATGAGGAATGACAGGTCTACACATCCAGGAGGAAGAAGAAGAATGAAGATCTAGTTGAGCTCAGAAATCTGATGGATGATACTTTGGTTAATTTGGGTATTGGTACGCACCTTTCTAATTTGTTAGCCGACTCCCTTCCTTGAGCTAGAGGCAGAGAGAGAACTAAAGTGAGACGTACCTAGCACTTTTGTGCCCATTGGTGGTTTTTTGGGTTTTTATCTTTATATATTTTCTTTATTGAGTTTTTGTGTGTGTTGTATTGTGTGAGTTGGATCTTCTTTTAGGCGCTCTCATACAACATATCTATACCATTTCCTTTTTAATATATTAGCCCTTGAGTTTTTTTTTTTTAAATACTCGAGGTCTAATAATTTGTTTTGGGTGACCTTGGGTCAGAGCTGAAACTATAGACTCTTTTTTTTTTCTGTCCAACTGTAGTCTTCTGTGAAGGAGCTCCACATGATTTTTGATCTTCAACGCTCTTCTGGCCAAGAAATGGATAATATCTTGCTATATGTCTAGACTGACGAGACCAATAGTAAGTATTAGAACCCATTAAACATTCACTTTTATGTTGTCTTCTGAATTTGACATAAGTGTCTATTGTATTCTGAGTCATACCTCTGCTAACTCCACCCGAATTGTTCATGGACTTCTTTCCCTTTAAACCCTCTGATTGATCCATATGATCTTCTTTTTCTTCAACGTTGTTTTTCTTTGTGCATCTTCTTACGTTTCTGAGTCAGCCGATAGTCGATCACCACTCTTCTAGCTTGTTACCCCAATACCGAGTGTTTATCTATCCCTAAAGGTATTAATGATTGTTTGATCAAGTCCTTTAATTTTAAAAAAAATTCATATCATTTGCAGTAGTGATCCAATGTAACTGATCATCTGTACCCGCCTTGGTTAATTCCAAGCATTGGGCTGGGCCATGACACCCATAGAACTTCTGTCGTTTGTCGAATATTTTCTCTTGCACTCATTCAACCTTTAGCTGAAGAAGGCTATAGGGTGGCTTCCTTTACTCAATACTACTCTGATCCCCACATTTGAGGCGCCACACTCCATTTCGATCAACCGATTGAAGTCCAACAATGCGACTATTGGTGCCCGAGTCACATTCTCTTTTAGGGTATTGAAACTAGACTAAGCTGGATCTATCCATTGAAACTTCTCATTTTTTAAAAGTTCTCCAAAGAAAATCGTGATGATGTTAATGTTCTGGATGAATCACTTATTGATGCCAACCCCAAAAAAGCGTCTTAACTTGGTAAAAGACTGTGGGGTTGTCCAGCTCACAATGACCACGATCTTTACTGGTTCCATCTAAATATCTGCACTTGACACAATATAGCTCAAAGCACATACACGTGCTATTAAGAAGTGAACTCCTTTAGTGGCATATAGTTTAAATGATCACAAAACCTCGAAGACCGTCGTCAGGTGCTGCAAGTGCTACTCATTGGATCTACTATATACCATAATATCTTCGAAATACACCACTATAAATTTGCGTATATGAGTCTAGAACGCTTGAGTCATCAACCTCATGAAGGTGTTGGACACATTAGACAATCCAAAAGAAATAATTGTCTGCTCGTATAAGCCATCTCGGATCTTGAAAGAGGTTATCAACTTGTACTCTAATCTCATATGGATCTGGTGATATCTACTGTGTAAATCATTCTTGGAGAAGATAATGGCTCAATGCAACTGATTCAATAGGTCATCCGGGCGAGATATGGGGAACCTGTATTTGATGGTGATTTTGTTGATGGTCTGACTAGCATTGCACATCCTTCACGATCTATTTTTTTTAGGTACCATCAAGTGGGAATAGTACATAGGCTAGCACTCTCTTTGACTAAACCTCTTGCAGAGAGATTCTTTACATGTCGCTGTAATTTCTTGTACTTAAGAGGTTTCAATCTATAGGAAAAATTTTCTGGTAGCATAGATCCGGGGATGAGACCTATGGCATGCTGAATATCCTTGAATGGTGGCAATCCCTATGGAAGACTTTGAGCCATCACATCCTGAAACTCACATAGCAGTGGTAGTATGGGCTATGATATCTCAACCTCCTCCTTAGTGCCCTGTAACCTAACTAAAGTCATTGCCACTGGAGATTGCATAAAGGTGACTCTTAAGCTTATTATCTCCTTTGTGATATCTACTCGTGTGCTTGACAGGCATAAGAATTATGTCTTCCATCCTTTTTGAATGAATTAAGTATTTTTGAACCCATCATGCTGGCAAGCATCCATAAGTAACACCTCGTATATCACACATGCTCCTGTAGCTGATTTCCATTTAAAATAAACTCAACCAAATATTATTGATCCACGTGTACCACATTTCCTTTTTTTAACCAAGGGCGCAGGTTTAAGAATGCTTCTGTGTCACCAACTCCAATTTCTTCACCATTAGAAACGATACTACATTCTCACAGCTCCCATCGTGAATAATCAGATTGCAAACCTTTGCTTTTACTGTACAACTGGTGCGAATATACTATATCGTAGCCACAAATGATCCTTCTCTGGTTCAATCTGTAGGACTTTTTTTATTACAAGAATTTCTCCCTCTTCTCCCTGGAGTTGAAGTTCATCCCGATCATCCTCTGCTTTCCCCCTCACCCACTTTCTTGATGATACCCTTCTCCGTAAATGAAATAACTCAGCCCGTGGGGCAGCTCGAGATTATGGGTCCGTAGTTGTGGCTTCTAAAAGATCTTATGGCAGGCACTGTACCGGGCAAATTACTTTTTGTTTCGATTTTCTTTACACTCAGATATGTCTTGCCACTTTCCTATCTAGTCTTTCTAACTCTTCCGGATGTATACTTGTTAGTATCTACATCTATAGTTGGTTGTCTGAATGAGGGGGTTGCTTGTTTTGTTCTTGATGTCTTTCCATCTTTGAGGCTAAGGTTTCGACATTTTCCAATGACTAATAGGGTTGCAATTGCACAATGTTATTTACACGTGGCTTTAGGCCTCCCAGATTTCAGGATATAATATGCCCTTCTAGCTCGACCAACTCGCATTTCATCTGTTAGTTGGTGAAATTTTGCCATGAACTCCTCCATTGATAGCTGTTTTTGTTGTAGGTGATGGAGCCTTAGAAACATTTCCCGCAGGTAGTGAGGAGTTAAGTATTTCTTCTGCATATCATTCCTCATTTTCTCTCATATAGTAATCTTTTCACTTCTTCTTTGCCTCTGCATGTTTTCCCACCACAAGAAATCGTTCTTTTTCAATTTGATAGCTGCAAGCTTCACCCTTTTGTCTTCTGACACTTCTCTGTACTTAAATACTCATAACCGATTGTAACCATTCGATGAAATCATACGAATCCATCCCTCCGTCAAACTCTGATAGATTCACTTTCACTCTGAAATATCTATGTCAATAGTTCGCCTTCTTTCTTAGCCTCCGATAATGAATTTTGAAGCATCATGGTTTGTCTTCCTCATCACTGAAGTCCTTCATATGGAAGAATTCAACTTCTCGTCTTTTTTTCCTCTTCGACTCTCCATTTCATGATCAAGGATAATTTTCTATTAGGCCCTCATCATCAATTTTCATAAGCCTCTGCCGTAGTTGACAGATCTTTTGTTGTCCGTCATGTTTCTGTATGGTGGTGTGGTCAGGGTTTAGATTGTTGGGTGTCGAAGAGGATTTTGAGCAAAGGGAAAAAATAAATTTGGGGATTTGGGTTAGACTAGCTCTGATTCTAAATGTTACTGGAGTTAACCCATAAACCTAAGAGGGAAAGTAAACTTTATTACGCCAAGCAAATTAGGGTTACAATTAATGATCGTGAAAATGGGAAAAGCACAACACAAACACAATTTTCACGCTAAGGTGAGGTGGGAATGTGGCGGCGGCTAAGGAAGTGGTGGTTGGAAGGCCATCTGATGGCGGGTCAACTGTTGAGCAATGAAGAGGGGCTTGGGATGGGCGGCCGCAGACTAGGGTGGTGAAGATGGTAGCGACAGAAAACAAAGAGGATGAAAGCAGGGGTAGCAGTAGTAGGGAAGATTTAGGGAGGGGTGACAACAATAAGGGGTGGTGCAAGTGTTGGGGGCAGTAAGCAGGCGGGGTGCAGAGAGGGTGAAAGTACGCAGGCGAGATGCAGGGAGGGTAGCAACAGGCAGGAGGCCAGCAAAAAGTAGACAAGGAGGACTAGAAAGAAAATATGCGGGAGATAACCACCACCTTGGAGTATGATACAAGCCGGAGCACCACCAACTCTCGGATACTAACCTAGTAAGCGAAAAACGCCGTTAACAAAAAATACTAAAGCAAAAACTGAACCCTAATCCGATAAAACAATATATATATCTATATATATATATATATATCTATATATATATATATATATCTATATATATATATATATATATATATATATATATATATATATATATATATATATATATATATATATATAGATATATATATTAGTAGATAATTGGGGGAGGGGGCAACTATGATCCAATGGAAACGGTCTGCCGGGTCAGCCGGTTTGTTTTGGCGTCATGGTTTCTCTTAAATTTTTTGAATTCCTGATTATGTATGCCATTGCAATTTTTACGATTAATCCTTTGTGATTATGTCCCCTTTAAGAATATGGTTTTGTTACTTGGATCAGGTCTCATTTATTGCAATTCTTTTATATTACCCAGCGGATTTGTGTAATATATGTATATTATTAAGTTAAATTTCAATTATACTCGGTTGTCATACAGACCAGAACCGCATAGCCACAATTGTGTGGGCTCTTTTAAAAGTTTTCTTGATGTATCTCTTATATTTTCAAATTAAACTTGATAGTTTCTTTTTCTTCTCATACGTTATATTATTCTTCAGGTTTCTTTTGTCGAATTATGCTTAACATATTGAAATATGATATTGGTTGTTTTTTGTTGTGCAGCATAGTGTTTGGCTGGAAGATGCGTTTGAAAGATCCAAGCAATTGTATTTGTCATACTACCGATCCATACCAAAAAGCTTAGAACGTTCAACTGCCCACAGACTCATGTTGGCAATGTTGAATGGTGATGAGAGATTTGTTGAGCCAACACCAGATTCGTTAGAAAAATTAACACTTCTTTCAGTTAAAGAAGCTGTGATGAATCAGTTTTTTGGTGAAAATATGGAGGTTAGTAGTCATTTTCTTAAGATTGTTGATCTTTTTCCCAATTAAAAGAACCCAAATTTTTTGTTAATTTCTTTTCTTGTTCCAGTGATATGATTGATTGAATCTCATTTAATTTTTATGGGATTTTCATATATACTGCCAATGATCTTTATTTACATATCTATTACCTAAAAGTTATTATATACTCTCATGCCATTATAAAACTTTAAATACTAAATAACTTCCACTTCTTTAACCTAATGGTAATCCTCCTCCCCTCCATTTTTCTCATCGCTCTTGCTAAATCTTCTCCAAGCATTGAGATGAATGAGCTACAGTTGAAGTGGGTGATGTGGAGGGAGAGGGCATGTGCACCGAGGTTAGAGAGGTCGCTCATGCGCGTGAGATTGAGGGATTGATTGTAATACCGAAGGTGTAGGGATTTTGGAGATTTGTATGGTAGGAAGTGGCAAAAAGGGGTGCAACCAACAAAAGAGAAGTGAGCGGAACTAGGTATGATTGATTTGAGGTGGAAGAGGTATCACGACCTGGTCTGGGATGTTGAATTAACAAGAGTGGGAACAGACTGTCAGACAAATGTGATTAAATTTTATATAACTAATAATTTATATCCAATTGGAATGAAAGAGCCGTTAAAGAAAGTAAATTAAAGTAATTCAAGTATATTTATCTCATTTTTTTATTGTTTGCAATTTTTATAAATATTTTCTTTTATGTTGCTCATCTTTTAATCAAATAATTAAACTTGAAATGTTAGTTTAAAACAATAATGAACCAACTATAGATAATCAATACTCACACTCCTAAACTATAATAACACAATGAATAAAAAAATAACATGCTTGAAAATTAAAAATTACTTAAATCAATAAGAACATTTGACGGGTTGTACTATTTAACATGATCATTAAAGGTGATTCTAAAGATTAACTTTATCTTTTTGTATTGTTTACATATCAATATGTATTTAATCTATGTGCTACCGTTACAGGAGCACCGTTTAAACTTGTACTTTTATTAGTACATTAATTTCAATATCCTTTTCTATTTCTATACTCGAGTATCTTAGCTTCCCATAACTAGTACCATAAGGTGGTGAACTTCATCTTAGTAAGTTATGCACATGCAAGCATACCATAGCAATTACTATCTAATAATGATCCTTTAATTCTCATTTGTATAACAATTAATATACTTGTATATTATTCAGTATATATGATAATTTAAATAACGTTGATTACACGTGTCATTCCTACATTTTGAAAAAAAATTCATTAGAACCATAAATTAAACATATATAATAATATAAATATAACTAATAACAGTAATAATAAATGCATTTAGTTAAGAAGTAAAATATTACTATATCATAAGCACATGAGTACTCATCTGAATCTCTAATGAAAACCTAAAATCAAAAGTATAAGGAATTATTAATATTTTATAATCTTACTACTAGAAAGCAAGTTGCCATTATTTTATCTTCACTGTACTATTTATTTTATTAATTTATTTTAAATTAAATAATCTATTTTTTCAAATTATTTTATTATTAGTTTGTTTTAATTTTATAATATAATTCTTTTTAATTTTTAGAATTCTATTATTAATCCAGCCTCACAATTGAAGCCTTCTTAACGTGATACTCCTTAAACCCTCTTGAAAGCCTGCACAATAAGCACAACAAATGGCTTTTTTAGAATTTAATCTATCAACCGAGCTTATAAAACTATCTCATGCCCTTGCGACATCGTTAGATGGTCTTCTCCTTCACATATATTGCTCGAAACTGAAGGATGCTCGACACATACCTGAGAGTTGTTTAATGCATGTTCATACGTCTTGCAGCTTTTTCTTCCTACTTTGGTTGGCCCTGCAAGTACAATGCCCTAGGTCTCGTTCCCGATTAGTGCTAGCGTGCTTTGCTTGGTCAAAAACTCCTTTTTGCAATCGAAGCCTTGTTGAGCCCTACGTCTTCGTCTTCGTTTTTATTCAATTTCATGCATCGGAAATCATTTGTCATAATCCTCTTTCCTACGCAGAGCCAACCTCAAGCCCACATTCAACTACATCCGTGCAGGAACGTCGATTTCCTGCTCGATGAATGCCTTCTTTTTAATCTATGTAATAGTATGGTGCATCGGCTACCCGATGAAACCCTTTTGTCTTTTTTATCATTATCGACCACCTCTCCTCTCATTAGAAGAAGTTGCTTGGGGCTTCACAAGCATGTTCGAGGCCATCAGGCAACCTTACATTCATGGCCAAAGTCGGCGCTGCTTATTCAACGGTTTTGTATATTGCAGGCAAGCCTTTCTCTTCATTCTCCTCTTGTTTGATCTTCTTTCCTTCAATTTTTTCTCCAAATCACCTAGTGTTCCCTCTTAATGTGTCACAAGAGTCCTCTCATACATGATAAGACTTTCTCTTTTGCTAAATATGACTCATGATGTTAATACGTGGCATTATAATCTTCCATACCTATAAAAATTTCATCCTCAAAATTTTTATATTCATATTTATGATTACAAGAACTATTTCAAATCTCTTGAATTTCATATTAGAGTTTTCTGTTACATATCGTAGTGGCTCTTTCAATAAAATTCAGTAATTAAACCTAAACTTTTTGCTCTGATGCCACCTTTATCACGACCCAGCCCATGATTTGGAATTAACCAAGGCGAAAACAGACAGTCATATGGTGAAAATTAAATTTTATATAGTTAATATATTATAATTCAATTGGATTGAAAGAGCCACTAAAGAAAGTAAGTTTAGGTAATATAATTAAGTTTATCTCGTTTCCAGGTGTTTGTGTCTTCTATAAAAAATTTTCTTTCTTTTGCTCATCTTTTAATTAAATAATTAAACCTAAATTATTCATTTATAATAACAATGAGCTAACTAGAGATAATGAATACTCGCACTTCTAAATTATAATGAGACAATGAAAATGAGAGCAATGTGAATGCTGTTTAAATTTTAGGTAAATGAATGTAAGAGTATTTTACATGTTATGCTTTTTGATATGATTATTAAAGGTGATATTAAACATTAGTCATATCATATTGTATTTTGTTTATATTTCAATATTCTTTTTATCTCTATACAACTGTCACCGGAGCACCATCAAAACTTATCAATGACAGTACATCAATATAAATATCATATTTTTTTATTTATGCGCACATGTACCGTAGATTTGCACAGCTAGTACCATATGAGAGAGAACTCTATCATAGTCAATCATGCACATGCAAACATATTATAATATTAATGATCTAACAATGATCAATTCATTCTCATTTATTTTACAGTTAATATACTTGTACAATATTCAATATCTATGATAAGTTAAGTAATGCCAAGTACACGTCATTTTTATAATATGAACAAAAAGTCAATAGAACCATAAATCATGAATATTCAGTGATGAAATATAAATAGTAATAGTAACATTAATATCATTTGGTTGAGAAGAATCAAAATATTACTATGACATGAAAAGTATGAGTACTCATCTCAATCATTGATTGCTCTCATGGCATTGTTCTCCTAACTTATCTTCAATGAAAACCAATAATTAAATGTATAAAAAATCCTCATTATTTTATAATTTTACTATCAAAAAGTAAGTTGCCTTTGCTTTATCTTTAATGTATTATATAAATTATTAAATCGTTTTAAATCATATAATATATTTCTTTTCAAATCATCTTATTATTAATTACTATTAATTTTTAGTTATATTCATATTATTATTTAGAATTTTTTCATTTCAAGTTTTTTAAAAATTTCGAAATAATATGAAAATTAACCTAAATTAATTTTAATTATTAAGTCATTAGCATTTAAATTTTCTTTGTAAATTTAACTTTAATAAATTTCATTATTATGATATATCAACATAATAAAAAAAGATTGTAACCTTACAATTGAAGCCTTCTTGTCACTAAGCACCTTAAATCTGCATGAAAACTATATAAGAAGCACCACAACTGCCTTCTCCAAAGTTTAAACACTTGGTGAAGCTCAAAAATCTATCCCATGCCATTGCGAGATAGTCAAATGGTCTTTTTGTTCGCATTTTACTTCTCCTCGCCGAAAGATGCTCGACACACAAATCTGAGAGATGTTAAAGGCACGATCTTGCATCCTGCCATTCTTTTTCCTCCTCTTGGCCATGCAAGTACGATGCCTTAGGTATCAAACCCGGTCCTTGCTTGCTTGCTCTCCCTACTATAAAACTCATCGTAAATCAAAGCTCTGTCGAGCCCTCTGTTTTGTCTTCCTTTGATTCCACGCACCATGAATCATCTGTCATATTACTCCTTCCCACGCCGAGCCAACTTCAAGCTTGCAGTCAGCTACTTCTGTGCGGGGACGACGATTTCCTACTCGACGAAGCCCATCATCTCCACCTACACAATAGTATGGTGCATCAATTGCTCGACAAAACCCTTCTGTCTTATTTGTCGTCTTCGACCACCTCTCCTCTCACCAGAAGTCGCTTTGGACTCCGCAAGCCCGTTCAAGGCCTGGGAACCCTCCCATTCGTGGCCTGAGTCGACCCTTCTTCTTCCTTTGTTTTGTCATTTGATGCCGGGTTTCTCTCTCTTGATTTTTGATCTTTGCTTTGTTCTTTCAGTTTCCTCTCGCAATTTCTTTCCGTCCTCTCTTTTAATGTTGCAAGAGCCATCTCCTATTCGATACAACTCTCTCTTTTGTATGATATGGCTCTTTGCTGAATACGACTAATGGCTTTAGTACCAATTGATACAAGGGGTGAGAAATGGAGGTTGGAGATGGTCTTGTCTGTGTGGTGGCTGCAATGGTGGAGGCATTCAGCAATGGCAGTGAGAAGGAGAGGAGCAGCGACAAATTTAAAGAATAGGTTATTTTGATGCATTTAAAATTTAAGTTGGCATTCAAGTTATAATGAATTTTAAATATTAATTATATTAATGGAGATAATTTTAGAATTATCAATGATGACTTAATTTTTAAATGTTTATTTCTATAAATTTTCCTGCTACTAGTTGCCCTGACCTGCTTGCTACTAATTCAGGTTAGTATTGTTGGTGATTTCTCTGAGGAAGAAATTGAATCCTGTATCCTTGATTACTTGGGTACTGTTAGAGCCCAACGAAGTTTTGACACCGGTATTTGCTTTGAGCCAATTATGTTTCGGCCATCTCCATCCGATCTTCATTTCCAGCAGGTATAATATCATTTAGAACTTTCAAATAAAATGTTACCATATCTTTCTGTCTTTCAGCTTTCTTATTGTTGAAGAATAGAACATGTAGACCATTTTCAGGAGATTTTGATTGGTTTCTCCTCATGTTTGTCATAAAGGAGTTACTAAATCTCCACTTAATTTTTAAAGAATGTTACAACCATGTGTGATTATTGGTGCAGATGCTTTCACAACAACAATATCATAGGAAAATACGATAAAATTAAAAATTATAGTAGAAATAACTAGAAGAAAATAAGAACTTAGTCGGACAACTAATGCTCTCTTGACAAAATGCGGACTAGAGAGCCATCACCATGCTAAACCAAAGTTTGTTTGTCAGCACGCAAACTTGTATGATCTTGACATGCTTCCACGGATTGGACATCAAACCGTCTCACTTGAAAGCTTTTGATGTCAGAGCAGATTCCTTCTGTGTTCAAGATGTTTGTTGACATAAAGCCTACTTTTTTCAAAGATTTTGGGGTAGTTTTGCCTAATACTTGCATGCACGACCTTTTTTTCTCCTAATTTACAGGCATTTTTTATAAATCCAACTTTCTAATGGATCTATTTTCATTTTTTTCTGCCTGAAGAAGTATCTAGATTGAGGGATCGCCAGATGTTCCAATGCATACTCTTAAAGAGGCGAAATTGGGAACCAATATGCTTTGCCTTAGCAAGGGGAGTCCTAAGCCTGGAGGCAAATCGAGGTGTAAGCCTAAAAAAACTCAAAATTAAAGTAATTCATAAATATGGCATAAACCAATGATATATTAGTTTAATTTATTATCATAAAGATATAAACTACAAAACTTCATTGTAAATGTTGATACAAAGTAGAAGTTTTAATTATGATTCTAGGTATATTCATTTAAAATTTAAACATTCACAATGTGTAAGATTCTTGGTGGTCACATCCTTCATCTTCTTGAAAAGAATCATCATATTTTTTATCATCTAATTATGTTCGATGTGCAATTTTAAAATATTCTTCATTCAAGATAATTTTCTTCTTACAATCCATTAATCATAAATCCAATAAAATAAAAAAAAAAAAATAAATTAGCAATAAACTCATGTACATTACTTCAATTATCTTGACTTTTAAGGCATTTTATAAAATAAATATAAAATAAATTAAATAAAACAGAATATATATATATATATATATATATATATATATATATATATATATATATATATATATATATATATATATATATATATATATATATATATATATATATACATCTGGATGGCTAGGAACATGGCCAAACATGAGGAGAGGGAGGCCAGCACTACAAGGGTGATGACTAAGTGCTTGTCTTACCTAAATAAGCTGATAAATTGGAGGAAGTTTCCTAAGATCCTGCAGACCATTCCCTCCATGTTTGCTGATAATATTAAGATCATCAAGGTTTGATGGGAGAAACCTCCTTACCCTTTCATTAAAATCAATACTGATGGAAGCTACACAAACAAGAGAGCTGATACTGGGGGAATTTTTAGAGATCACACAGGGCATACTTTGCTTTTCTATAAGGCCCCTTTTCTATAAGGCCCCTTATATTGCTGAAGATGCCTTGGACACTGAAGCTGCTGCACTATATTGGGCATTAAAATTTGCTACGGAGAATAAGTGGAAGTGGATTGTTGCTGAAGTGGACTCCTCCCTGCTGGTGGAGCTGTTAAACATTAAGATGTCTTCCCCTTGACATATTAATCAGTGTATTCGCAAGATTAAAAAGCTTAGCCTTGAAAGTAAGTTTCAGTTCTCATTTGTGTATAGGGAAGCTAACAGACCAGCAAACTTCCTGGCTATGGTGGGTGCAAATGCTGAGCATGCTGAGGTCTCCACAATCCTCTCCCCCCCTCTCCACTTATTAACTCAGGGGGACAAACTCCAAATTCCTTACCTAAGAGTGCAAAAATGAATGCTGGGACATTGTTTGTGCCCATGACTAGCCCTGGTCTTCCATTGAGGCT